>JAAXCT010001104.1:0-236363 GCA_012490785.1 Eragrostis nindensis | reverse complement strand
TGATACCTATAGTGTACCCTCTTATCACTGATTAAAACTTTTATTGTGGAAAAAGGTGTGGTGAGCGACGTGGGATGGGAACTTAATTGCTTTAACTGG
The DNA here is from genome assembly GCA_012490785.1 of Eragrostis nindensis. Taxonomy (NCBI): domain Eukaryota; kingdom Viridiplantae; phylum Streptophyta; class Magnoliopsida; order Poales; family Poaceae; genus Eragrostis; species Eragrostis nindensis. The sequence goes on along the minus strand of JAAXCT010001104.1, from coordinate 236,264 downwards.
AACCTTGGGTCTTCTTAATAATCTGTCTTTACTCTGCTTGAGCCAATAATGCTCATGGAATGGTTGAACATCTGTTTGATCGCAAAGAAAAAAGGAAAAAAAAAAAGAAAAGAAAAAGAGTTAAACATTTGTTACAGAAGGCAAACCACATGCTTTGCTCACCTACAATACATTTCAAAGTTTTTTACTCTAATAAATGAAATTCTGCCATTGCTATTCTCAGATGGTTCATATCTTTGCAAAAGCTTGGTTGATGATAACAAATCCGATGTTTTTTCCCACCAAAGAAAAGATCTTGCCTCCTGTATTATCACATTACATATTAAATTATATTGAAAACAATAACATATTTGATGTGCTTTCTTATCTATGAAGATGCTTTTTTACATTCTTAGATATGGTCTGTTTCTCAAAATGCCGTTCTCTTTTCTTGAATAGAATTGCAATTAACCTTCTTGAACCGTACTGTGGCCTTTTCAGTTTAAGGGGGTGAAAATTATACATGCTTACCTCTGAATTATCCTCAAGAAATTTGTATATTTACTCACACCATATGCTTCATGCTGTTCATTCAGTGTTTGGTTACTTCAGGATTTTTTAACACAAAAAGATGGGGGAGTTCCCCACGGGTCAAAAAGAAAAGTTAGGTACGTGCGGACGACGAAAAAAAAGAAGGAGTAATCAACAAAGGACAGATGTTAGAGATTTTGCTTGAGATCCTCTGGTATTCTGTGCAAGTGGGAAATCAAGTTCTTGATTACTGACAGGTGCCTTGTGCTAGAAGTGAAAATGGGTAGCTTGATATATGATATATATATATATATATAAGCCTCCAGGTATTAGCAGTGGAGCATTAGAAATGTAGAGATTTCCTTCTTTTTTTTTTGAGTAGTAGTTTTAATTTCCTCCATGAATCTCAAGTTTCAGCTAAACTTCTTAGTAGCGTTTTCATCTTTGTACATTAAATCTGCCTGATTGTTCCAACTATTTTAGGTAAGAGGGAAAAAGAGAAAAGATTGTATGATGTGAATTTCCTGCTTTGAAACAATTTTTATTTACATGTTGTTTTTGTGCTAAAGTTAAGCTGTCAAATATGACCAGAGGATTGTTGTTTTCGCGCGCTGTGTAATGTTTGAAGCATTGTAGAAATGCTATATGAATTAAAAACCTATATTGCATTATATATTATTTGCTATTATTACTATTTATGTGATCATACATGTATTTAGCAGCCGGTCAGTATCATCGTGATTTGCATCATTTTTTTACAGAGTTTTTAGCTATTCCAATTCCTCCTTAGCTCAGTGTCGCTGTTTCCTGGCCTGGTTTGTTCAGTGACAATTCTTTCTGCAAACGGCGCGCAAGGGCGCGCCGCCTTCCACTAGTAGTTTTTAAAAACCTAAGTTTCTTAAAACCACAGTTTTCTTGGTCATAAGTCGAGCTCGGTTTTAGAAAAAAAAAGGTGGGGACTGGATTTTTTAAAACTCCAGAAATACCATGATTTTGGGAAAACTATGTTTTACAAAACAATGGTTTTTGTTGCCCCCAAACACCTTAAAGTATTAAATACTATGGTATTTTTTAGATACCATGGTATTCTTTCAAAACCACAAAAATACTTTGTATCCAAACAGGGTCTCAGTGCACATGGAACTCGCCGGGCGTGATAGCACGCTCCCATGAGCCCATGACAGATGGAGAGTTGGTTCAAGCCAGGAGAGGTCGTGGCATGCGATTTGCCCTTGTGTTTGCTTCTAGATAAGGAAACAGGCCCTCTTAGAGGTTAGGTAAAATATATATTAATTTTCTATTTTAACTGGCCTTTAAAATAAAACACATCTAAAAATAAATGTGGATGAGGCTTTTCACGAGCACACGGGAGCTACTTCAGTGGGGGTGATTATTAGAGAGGGGCCGCCTGTGCTTTCAGCCTGGCGCTTGCTTTTTAGGTGGTTTTTGGATCCCTTATAGCTTCTAAGAATCTGGATCTAAATGTAGTTTCTATAATCTGGCTTTTAAAAAAAATCGAGTCAGGGTGTTTGGATCCTGGATTCTTAAAATCTAGAATCCAGTTTCTGAGGTGATTAATGACCAGCTTGCCCTTTCTATATATTCAGCGGAGGCACAAGCTGTAATTATCCAAAAGCATTCAAGGGCAGTGGGTCTTTTCACAAATAAAATCACTTAAAAGCTGGTTTAGGCCAGATTATGGTATTCTTAAAATCTTATAATCTGGATTCTAAAATCTGATGCATAATCTGGCTTGCTTGGATTCTCTATAGCTTTTTAAAATATGGAAATCAAGGTGGAACCAAAAGGACCCTTAACTGTCATGATACGGAGGAAGCAAAAGTGTTGGGGTGCCTGGAAGGTATCCAGCTTGCTACAAAATGGTCGGAGGTGGAGTTCACTCTGGAATCGGATTGGCAACGGTGCTGGAGAAGCTTAGCAAAAGTGGCCAAGATCGATCCATGGTTTCAGAGCGAGAGGGGGTTGCTGAGAGCATTGAGTGTTCTTAATTTTTTTTTAAATGTACGGAGCACGTATTTCATTAAGAAGATGGAGAATTACAAGTTGTCACAACAGACCTGAGGCCAACAACAAGAAGAAAAAGAAGGAACAATAAAACATGCCAATAGCTCTACGATCTATGCTTGATACAGAGCTTAAACCTCCCCGACGTGCCTCGACGCGACGATCCTCCGCAACTGTGCAATCAATTGGAGCACTAGGAAGTCGAACACCTTGTTCTGCTCCTTCAAAGCCTCCATGTGACCAATGAAGAAGAGGCAAAAAGCGACCATTGACATCCCATCGTGGATACGTGTAGGCATAAGACCACGACTGCGAAGATGCACCAAACAAAGACCAAGAACCTGGGTGTGCTCCATCGCACGGTAACTCACCACGCGAAGACGACCTAAAGCACCACCTGGCAAGCATGACCAAAGCGACCCGCGATCAGTGTGAAGGTCTCGACCATCCGCAAAATGACACAATCAATGACCTCACAAAGTGTCTTATCCGCAAGGCCAAAAAAAAATATGCAAACACAACCTGGAACATTTCCAAGCACAACATGAAAAATAACCTACAACAAAGCGTCGAGGAGCTATAACTGCTGTCAAGACGCGGATCAGCACGCCTCAGTGCCCGAGCTTGGCCATCAACCCAAGAACCCCACCAATCTAGCATCTGACGAGAAGATGCACATCATCACATCGGTCACCACTGCACTTGCGGGGCTGCCCTACACCCACATGAACTGGCGCGGTGTGTGATCAAGTCAATCAAGTCACGTAGTACTTCCTCCGTCCCATAAAGATTGATGTTTTTCGCTTTGCACTTTTGGGACCAGCTCCCATCTTATCCCCCGTAGGCGGTAGCAGACAGAGCATCGTCAGCGTTGAAAAGAAAAGGAAAAAAATCCCATGCTCTCTCCTCTGCTCCACAGCTGCAACCAAATATATCCCTCTCTCACAAGCGATTCCTCTCCACCAGCATGTGGTGGGCATCTGGCCGGCGGCGACCAGAAGGACAGCGGCCGAGCGGAGACGCGCGGTGACGACGGCTGCCCCGGCATCCTGGGCGGAGGAGCAGACAATGTGGTGCGGTAGCTCAACGACGAGGAGGAGCGTGGCTTGGACGACAAGCAGCAGCGACGCAGTTGAACGCGGCAAGCTCGAGGTGCTGGCGGCGGAGGCAAACGGCTTCACAGTGACCGCGACCTTGATAACAACCCCTCCTTCCAAATCCGGGCAGGCAGGGTCGAGCGGCGTGACGGTGGCGAGCTCGAGGCGGTGGTGGAGTGGGCCTGGGGAGGGGAGGCGGCTCGACGCGACCTCTCCTTCCAGATTCGGGCGAGGTTGAAGGATGCGACACCGAGGACGGCTCCTGCGACATCGATGGCGACGACAGTCGTGATGATGTCCCTCCCCACCGCGAATTCATCTTCCTCCTCGCCGTGCAGATCCGGGGGCTAGAAGGGCGCAGAGCGATGCAGACCGACGAGACGGCAACGGGATCTGCACGGTGATGTCCGGCGCCTGCACGTGGCGACTTGGAGCTGCTCGGCCACAACGAGGACCTGCACTTGGCCACAATGACGACCTGTGAGCGTAGGGGAAGGCGGTGTTGCTTTGCTTTGAGCAGGAGAACGGAAGAAGACGAGTTGCTGCTAGTACTCGGTTTCATCGGAGAGAGGAACCTGCCTCGCGATTAATGAGGGCAGCAGAGTCATTTCGCCCACCTCTTGGTTTCTACGATTTTGGCCAGAACGCCAATCTTTGTGGGACGGAGGTAGTAGTCAGGTTTTTTTTGTTTGTTTTCCTGAGTGTGTTAGTTCTTTTATTAGTTCCAAGTGTGTGGCGTTTCAAACAGTAATGGTGTTACTTGATCTGTAATAAGGCTCCTTTGATCGAAAAAAAAAGTTCAAAATTCATCACACTCTACCGATATTTTTGGTTAGCCGAAACATTGAGCATGCATTTTGAAAAATTCTTAGGGCAATTTTTTTATTTAGGAAAGGTGTATTTTAAATTGTTCGAGATGCTCTCCTCATCGGAGAACGGTGGAGGATCCCGGAGCACCCCCCCCCCCCCCCCCCCTCCCAACCACACCACCTCCCTAGTCCCTTTCTGTGTGTGGCATCAAGATTACAAGAGCCTAGGCAAAAATTAGCCGCCTAAACATTTGTCAGCTAAGTTTAGGAGATACCTGTTTGGATCCTGAAATTGTCCATAGCTAACAAAAATTTAACACCATTGCCCCTGCTCCCGGCCCACCACGCGCATGAGAGAAAACGAATGAGAAAAAAAAAGATGGCTGCGGGAGGGCACTTTTGTCTTTCCTCCTTTCCTCTCAATGTTTAGTTATTTTTAGGAGGGTTGGAGTGACGCTAAAAGTTTAAGAGGTGGGCTGCCTAAAAGTTTAGTCACTTTTAGTCGGTATGTTTAAATCCAAATTGACTAAAATTAGTTTATACTAGGTAAAAAGAAAGAAAGAGAGGGCGCATGGAATGGAATTTTAATGGAATGGTAGGGCGGCATGAGCGGACGGTGGGCCTAAAAGGCACTTCCCCGTGGTAGAGAGAGAGAGAGAGAGAGAGAGAGAAATAGCGAAACAAGAGGGAGAAAATATGGAGGAGAGAGAAGGGCGAGAGGGACGAGAAATAGCACTGCCGCACCGTCGAGGTGTGCGTGCAATTTGGTGTTGCTGATCGATCGAGGAGAGAGGAGTGGCAGGGGAGGACGGACGGAAGGAAGGAGGAGGGTTGGGAAAACATTGGAATTCCCATATACCTTCCCAATTTCTTCATCCTCCCTCCTCCAATCTTCTCTCCTTGAACACATCCATTAGATCCATCGTGGACCTGAGGCCGTGCATCATCGAACGAGTCCAAAGAAACAAGGACGCTGTGCGCATGCATGTTGATGGTTGGGATCCCTGCCATCTTCATGCTTCACTAATCCATCGATCGATCAATTACGCTTGGGAAGAACGCCAACAAAGAGATAGAGATCGAGCAGAGGTCACAGGGATCAGCAGCAGCTCCTTCCCTCCAACCTTCCGTCTTTGATGGGCATTATTCCATTTCAGTTTCAACTCCAACACCAGCAGGTACAACTTATTAATTTGTAGCCTCAGGATGCAACTGCACGCAACTGTTATATATTTGATTCTCAATAGATGTTCAAACCGCAACTGTATGCCATTTTATCATCATCTAGCATGGAAGTTATTTATTTATTTATTTTTGACGAAAAGAGAATTTTATTAATATAAAATATTACATCTGTTGATTACAGAAGCAACCCAAACGACTAGCATGGAAGTTTACATATATAAGCAGGCAGTGTTGGCACGACAAATGAATGAACCTGCATAAAGTAGAGTACAAATTTTTTGCCACCGATTGTGCCACATCTTTTAATTTAAAAATAAATATATTGGATTATATTTACCTTTCTTGAATCTGAATACTATATTCACTCGCCACCTGTTTATAGAAATCTTGTTTGCATTTCAGAGGGATTCCTCCGTAGCTTTTTGTCTGCATATTAGCCCAGTCACCAGTACATAATGAATACTTAGGATTTGCATTGCTTCAGCATGAATCTTGTCTGCAATTCAAATTTAAAAGATATATGTTACTGTGTTATCTTTTTGTTTTGTAATCGCCCAGAGTCTGATATCCAAAAGCGTACATACTATACACATTGTATTCTCTGGTGGCATCTTTAGTTGCCTATTGATTCGGAAACTTAGCATTATAAACGCCATGGATACTTGCTGGAAAGCAGAAGATCCTCATCCCTTGCGGCTTCCTGCTTTGCAACTTTTTACAATACTATCTTCTCAGTTCTAGATATTTGCATCTGTAGCTTTTATAGTTTGATTCTTACGATTGTTCAGTAAATTATCTGATTGCAGTTGAGGATATGGTTGGAAACAGGGCATGGTTGGGAGGGCTTTTCAACAGCTCAGGCAAAAGGCGCCAAGTCAGTGCAGAGAAGTTATTTGAACTTACGTCTCTTCAGGTAAAGATCACTAACATGCGTGTTTACAGAACATTTAATCTTTTTGTTCCTGTTATTACAATCTTGATTCAAGTTTTCTGTGTAAATGAATACACATTAATTCAGTAATTTTTGCACGATAATAATAAGTTGCCGAAGAGTAAGAACAGAGATGACTCCTCGGCTTTTTAATTTCATATGCCTTTATTCTGATTGTCAAATTCCTGTATGAAGGTTGTGAGATAACTTCGTTGGGTTCCTTACACAATTGCATAATCATTATCGACTAAAGTACTTATTTTACCATTTTCAGCAGACCTACTTATTTCCTCACTAATGCAACAAATGGATAAAATTTCACATATCTCAAAAACCAATAGATAAAAGTCACTTGTGTTGTGATTATTATGGCTCAGATTCATTCTCAAGATTCATGATATGCTAATATTACGATAGAAGAGAACTAGAGAATTAATGGAAGTAACTGATAATATCTCGGCTCGTGTTCATTCTTAATTCATCCGGAGTTTTACCGGCGTTGACAAACAATTTGATAAACCATAATATGCTGACATTGCAATAGAAGAGAAGTAGAGAATGGAAGTAACTGACAATATCTCGGCTCGGATCCATTCTAAAGCTTCATCTGCAGTTTTCGCTGTGATGACAAACAATTTAATAAACCCCGATATGCGGATATAACAATAGAAGAAAACTAGAGAATGAACGGAAGTAACTGACAATATCTCTTTTGTTTTGTTTTGTCAATTTTTATGGGCTAGGAAAGGATGTACAGTGTCTCTTAGCTTCTTGCAGCTGAACTAACCTATTTCTTTAAATATTCAGGAACAGAGGTTGCAAAGTTGAAGGAAAGGCTAAATGTACCTTACGATGAAACTCGGACAGATCACCAGGTTAGAAACTGTATATTTGCATCAGTGAATATTTGGCGGCACCATGAATATGGAAATGAAATGAAGATGGAAAGTTTAGTTTAACCCTGAATATCAGAGGTCATGTGTGCCTCACTTTATCTTTCTCGTACTTCACGGATTCAGACTCAATTCATTTGTTGGACTTGGCTGTAGGAATCACTTAGGGCTCTTTGGAATGCTTCGTTTCCTGATACAGAGCTTACTAGCTTAGTTTCAGAGCAGTGGAAAGATATGGGGTGGCAGGGCGTGAACCCGACGACTGATTTCAGGTTACTGTTAGTTTTTACGCTACTTTTAGGGTGTCTGTTTGTGAAGAAATGTTGCTCTTTAGTCTCTTTGGAAACAAAATGCTTCTTGTTTAGAGGAAATGATCCATCTTCAGTTTCCCTGACAGACGAGAGATTTGACAATGTATCATCTGGCTTTGTTTCAGGGGCTGTGGATATGTTTCACTTGAGAACCTTTTGTTTTTTGCAAGAACATATCCGGTATGTCTTTATTCCTTGTACTGGTGACCGGCCAAACAAAATAGTTTCATCTTGTAAATTAAACTCCTTATGAATTGAGCAAAGTGGTGCTGCTTCTCATGGTTGACTCGACAAGCAGGCTTCATTCAAGAGGTTGTTGCTGAAGCAGCAGGGAATACGAGTCACATGGGAGTACCCCTTCGCCGTTGCAGGCATAAACATCTCATATATGTTGATTCAGCTGCTGGAGCTCAACTCAGGTATGCATCTCAATATAACCACAGGTATAAATTAAAAAGGTGCTTGGTTCCTCTCTGATGTACTTTAGAGGAGGTCTCTCAGGCCCTTCCTTTCTTGTAGAAGGCATCTAGCTTTCCATGTGAAACTGTCTTATTTGAATTAACAACTGCACAGACTATGTGCATTGCATCAGTTTGTCAAAGCATTAAAACTAGTAATCAAAGTACATCTACCATGTGCACTGCATTCGTACGAGTCAAACAACTCGATCACCATACAACCGTATAACATATAGTATGGTGTCAGCCTTTGTTTCTTTCTCAAGATGATCATCAAGGAATCTTTCGATTTGATTACGACTGTTTCATGATGAGCAATTAGAATACACAGATGCATACAGCTGGTGCTAACTGCTAACCGATGCGCAACCGTCTCGTCTCACTGTGTTGTGGTTACAACGGCCCTGCGTGCCATCAACATGATTGGCAGCCTGATCATGTGAATTGAAACAAAAAAGAATAAGGGGCTTGATTTGTTTGGTTGTTCATGTGCTCCCTCAGAAAGCAATAACTGAATGGTTGTTGGTTCTACAACTGCTAGTTGTTCAGAGCTTTGCTTCATACATACAGATATCATGTAAAAAACAACGCCTGAGACTAAAGCTCGCCCACGGTATTTGATTGGTTTCCTTCCTCTGTTTCCATTTTCAGCGCGACCGAAATCTTTGCCAGGGATTAACTTTATCAAAGTGTTGACAGGTATATTACCAGAGCAGAAACTCCTTTTTTTTTTTTTAGTTACACACATTGATGTTGGATTAATTCATTGTGGTCATTCAGATAGACATACAATCTTAAGTTTTATGTTCATCATGTCAGAACATGAGGACGCATTTGATGTGCTATACTGCATAGCGTTTGAGATGATGGATGCCCAATGGCTGGCAATGCGTGCCTCCTATATGCAGTTCAAAGTAAGGCAATACTTTCCTTTTACACGTTATGGATTCGAACTAATCATTTCCATGGACTAATGATGTACACTTCTGCTCCTCCTCCTGAATCGGATTGGAAATTGCAGGACGTGCTTGAAGCAACGAAGCAGCAGCTGGAGAGGGAGCTCTCCCTGGAGGATCTCCATGACATTCAGGACCTCCCTGCTTACAACCTCCTGTACAAATAATACATACATACATAGATCTGATCCAGTCAACTTAGTGCAAAGGCGACGAATGAATCGTTGATGAGCCTGTAAAAAACTGCATCCAGTTGTTCCTCACCTCCTCTGTAAAAAAAAATACGTCATGTTGATGGAAACACGGTCATGTAGCCCAAGGATCCTCGGGATATGCAAGTATAAAATACATCAAGTTGCACGTCCTTGAGCTGAGAAGCGCTTTCATTCAAAGGGGAAAAGAAAAACAAGAGTTTTTGTTACATTTGTTGCATGTGACGAGAAGCAGCCACTTGCTCTGCTTTGACTGGTCCAGGCGATCTATTGATCCCATGTGTTGGTATATACTGTATGTGCAGAGATTACACATCTGGAGTAGTAGGCATGTGCTTATTTTTTTCTAGCTCTGCTCATGGATGGATAGGATGGTAAACGGGGCGGGCGAGGGCAGGGTAGAGCATATCCATGCCCGCCCCGCCATGTGTGTCGGGTAAAAATAGGCCCCGGGGCGAAATCCCCACGCCCCTGACCGTCGGGTATGGCGCGGACGGGTACCCGGCTTGGGGATGAGAGACCAGTGAGGGATAAGGATGGGAGAGAACGACGTGGGCGTGAGGACTGTTTGAGGCGTGGGGGCGGCTGCATAGTGAGATTTTGGCTGGGCTAAAATGCAAATACATTTGACATATCGGGTCCAGCGGGACCCAGGGTGGGCAATGCCCCGTACCCGGTTCTGCGGGGCGTAAGGATGTGCCACCCAGGTTAAAAAGCGCCCCGTGTTCGGGGCTACCCGCCGGGTACCCGGTACCGGCCCCAAAATTGCATCTATGGATGGATGTAGCGCGCGCTACAGGAACGTATATGCAAACAGGGAGGATACGTGGGCGCTCCGTGATCCATCCCTGCAAAGTGCTGCAGATAGGGCCGGGCGCCATACCAGTTTTCGTCAGAGAAATTGGCACAAGCGAAGGTACAAACTTTTAAATTAAAAAGAGAACAGGAAGCAACCAAAACAGGGGAAGCCTTGTACTCATCAGATAATAGTAGATCACCTCACCTGCTGGCCAAATGATTAGAGATGGTGCATCTTCAACAGTACAGAAACCTGTTGTGCGCGCCTTGATGATCAGATCAGATGAGCTCAGAACATGCAGATGTTAAGAATGATGGAGATGGTTGGTGTGCGCACCAGCACTGCCACGTCTCTGCTTTGCACACAGGAAGGAAGGAAAGGTGAGGGTCAGAGCATAGCACCATACTTGTACCCATGCTCGCTCGCAATGGCGTTCAAATTGTTCCCTTCCATCAGGACTCGAGGAGGAGACTGGCTGGCTGGTCCGTCAACACAAGACAGCAGCCCAACCTTTGTGCAAGTGCCTAGTGTGCAGCATTGAGAGAGTGAAGAACGAGCAGAGAGCATCAGGCAGCAGTGCTTGCTAGCGTGGCAATGGCATAGCATCCTCAGATTCCTCCTCTCCAGTGCAGGTGTCAAGCAGAGTGCAGGAGATGGATCGTCTGTTTCCTTGAGTTCCTTGCCTTGAAAGCAAGTGAAACAGCAGCGCCTACAGTAATCAGATCATCTTGTATGGCGTCTTCATCAGTCTTGTTGCTACTAGCATACACAGAAGCAAGTGCAGTGCTTGCCAAACCAACAAATAGATTCTCTTCTGTTGCAACAAACAGGAAAGGATCCTTAAAAAAAAAAAAAACCTTTGGCTGCTGGACTCGGTAATGAAGAAGATGATCATAGTAAGAATCCATCATATATAGGAGTAGTAAGTGGGAGTAAATAATAGTAACAGGGACAATGATTGACACTTGTACTAGGGACTACTAGCCGCACTCCGGCGGTGGCGGGGCGGGGGCTCTCTTCTTCCTCCTCTGTTTCACTCATGTTTCCATTTCACAAGGCAAAAAAAAAAAAAAAAAAAGTCCAAAACAAAACCAAGAATTACAGAGAGACGGTGGATCTCATCAGAAGCGGGCGTTCTCGAAGCCGTGCAGATCGCTGACCCGGTTCATGGACTTTCTCATGATGGCCACCTTGGCCAGCTGCTCCGCGGCGCGCCACGCCGATGTCGGCGTCAACGGCTCGCCGGCACCTGACCCCACGGCTCGCGGCGTCCCACGGGCGTGGTGGACTCGGACGTCGTCGTCCTCCTGCCACCGCTTCTGGACGTCGGCGTGAGCGGCTGCTGGGTGCGGCGCCAGCGCATGTCGCTGAGCTCCGTGTCCAGGCTGCCGACCAGGTCCTGCTGCTGCTGCGACGGCGGGGACTGCAGCACGAGCGCCCGCGCCGACGACAGCAGGTGGATGGCCGTGGCCAGGTCGTGCAGCTCCGCGAGGCGGCGCGCCTCCGCCACGGCGCGCGTCGCCACGAAGAGGTCGTGCAGGCGGCGCGACGAGGCCTCGGCGCGGAGCGGCGGCAGCAGCAGCGGCGGCTGCTCGGCGGGGCGCACCGTGTCCTGCGACGCCGGGTCGCGGTAGCTGCAGCGCACGGACAGCGAGTGCTGCTGCTGGGATCCCGGCGGAAGCAGCGGCGCGCGCAGCTCGACGAGCAGCTCGCGCTCCTCCTCGGCGTACATCTCGCCCAGGCGCACGCTCACCGCCGCGCCATTGCCGCCGGTCACTGAGCACACGCCCTGCTGGCCGGTGGAGTAGACGGCGGTGATGTCCCCCGCGGGGAACAGCAGCTCCAGATGCACCTCCTGCATCACCACGCTGACGAGGCCGCCGAGGCACTTGGCGAACGCGTGCTCCACCGGCGGCGGCTGCTCTTGCTTGTCTTCCTCTTTCGGCGGCGCAGGCGCATCGATGGGGATCTCCACGTGCGTGAACCGGGTGGCCGGAGCCACGGCAGGCCGCCGGACAGGTGCTTGCTGCTGTGCTGTTGTTGTTGTGTGTCGGAGAGAAGCATGACGGTGGCGACGGGGTTGCGGTCTCGGCGGTCCTCGAGGACCTTGGTGGCCTTGCGCAGCGCGTCGCCGACGCAGGCGCTCTGTCCCTGCTCGGAGGATTGGTCTGATGCTGCTGCTGATGCACAGACGACGAGTCGGTCGACGATCTGTCGCGCCGAGCGCTGTCCCTGCCTGGTCATCCGGCGCAGCGGCAGCAGGCGCTTGGCGGCGCCGGAGAAGGCGACGATGGAGAGGCGGTCGGCGGGGCCCAGGGAGGCGACCACCAGGCGCATCCCGCGCTTGAGCATCTGCAGCTTCTCCCCCATCATGCCCTGGCTCACGTCCAGCACCGTCACCAGGTCGATGGCGGCGCGACGCCTGTGCTGCAGCTGCAGCCCGGGCGCCTTCACCTTCACGGCCACCACGTACTTGCCGTGCCTCCGCCCGGACGACACCAGCGCCGCCTCGGGCGCCACGCTCACCGCCAGCCCCGAGCTCCTCATCCTCCTCATGGGGCCAGGGAAGAAGCCCCCGAACTCCTCTTCCTCGCCGTCGTCCTCCGGGATCGGGTTGAAGCCCGCCGCGGCCTTGGGCGCCAGCAGCGGCTCGTCGTCGTCGTACAGCTTGGAAGACGACGTCGTCTTGCGGGAGGCCAGCTGGAACGGGGCCTGGCGCCACGGCGACGCGCACACGGGGCAGCAGAGGACGCCGCCGGCGGAGGACCGCGCGTGGGCGGCGATGCAGGGGAAGTGGAAGCTGTGCGAGCACTCCGCCGTGAACACCGCAGAGCTGCCGCTGCTCTTCACGCCGCGACAGCACACGCCGCACCGAGCCTGCACCCAGACATTAATCATCAGCCATTAATTGTCATTTCATTTGTTCATCATCACAACACGTTTGAATCCGGAGAAAGAAAGCCGCGTTGGGATGAGGAAAAGATAGATGGTCCTTTTCTTTTTGGGCACTACTCCTTCTAGTAGTATCATTTGGATGGGATGAAAATCATGGTACAAAAGCTGATCCATCTTTTCCCCCTGGGCTCTATCTACTCTAGGCCAGCTTTTCCTCATTTCTTCATCAAGCAGAATTGACATCACATTCAGATGCCGCTACCACTAGTGTACCATATCTTGGATGGAGAGATCTAATACTACTCCTAAGAGTCATTTTGACATCACATTCAGATGCCAGGAGAAGAGACAGACAATCATCAGGGAGGGGAGGGAAGGGGAAGGGGGAAGAAAACAAAAGTCTGTGATTGGAAAGCTGCTGTGAATGATATAATAATAATTACTCAATCATCATCACAAGGTGGAGGAGCAAGAGCAGAAGAATCTCAAGGAAAGGATTAGGACAAAACAGAGAGGGTGGTGGTAATGATTGGTGGTTTGGTTTCTAGAGATGGGGATCTTGGCCAATCACCGGCCAAAAGGCAAACAAACAAACAAAAACTCCTCTCTCTCTTAGTGCATTGATGAATTCATTTCATCTCGCTTTATCAGCTTGCTTGCTTGCACTCGACTAACAACAAACAAGAAAATGGATTCTTTTTTGCTTGCACTCAGAAACTAGTGGAGGAGGTGGAGCCTTGGATCAAGAGTAGAGAATGGAGCCCGAAGAAAGAGTGAAATGCAGGAGCCTGACCTTGGACGGCAGGAGTGATGCCTTGAGGAGCGCGAATCTGGATGGGGATCTGGGCGACGCCGGCGCCGACAGCGCCTGCAGCAGCGGCATCCTGGGCTTCCTCATGGGCGCCGGCGCCGACGGCGGCGTCACCGGCGCGGGGTCCGCCGGCTCCTGCAGCGGCTTGGTGCGGCAGCGCAGCGTGGGCGTGGCCGGGTTGCTGCCGGACTTGGAGAAGAAGCCGCCGGCTCGGGGGCTGGCATCGCGGGGGCGGCGCTTCTTGGCCTTGACGGGCGTCGTAGTCGTGGTCGTCGCGCTGGACGGACGTGCACAGCGCCCTCCGCCACCCCGTCCCATCATCTTTTCTTCTTCTTCTTCTTCTCGTCCACTACCCAAGAAAAGAAATGGAGGCTGCAAGAGGGAGGAGAGGGAGCTCCTCTTTAACAATTGCTCAACTCAGGCTCTGGTTGCTTCTAGTCTAGTAATAATACGGTGGTGATGCACTAGCACCACATGGCAATGGCAAGGGAATCCGGGGAAGAAGCTCTCTTCTCTCAGCCAGTAGTCTAATGAGGGAGGGAGGAGACTAGTTAATAAATACTGGTGCGACGACGACTCCACCATAATTTATCCTCCTCATCACTCGACCTCATCAAGGCACGAGAGAGCGAGAGAGAAAAAAGAGAGATCGCAATTACTCCCTCCTTCCGCATTATGTCGTTCCGTAAAAAATGACAGGAACAAGGACTCCGACCCCTCATCTGTGGAGGAGAGCTCTAGAAACCAGACTGTGCATTCGAGGAGAGAGGGAGCGACTGTAAAGCTGCAGCAACAAGCATGGGACCTTTTGGAGCTAGCAGCAATAGTATTATAGATAGGCCGCGCGCGCAGCGCTGCAGCTCGCAACCTACTCACAGTCGCATCCCAGGCTCCTTGTAGTACAGTGTTTTTATTATTCAGAAATGAAATGCCACTTCTCGACTCCCGATATCACCCTCCGGGTTGTATGTATTGTCATCGGTAACTGATCAGCCCAAATTTTTGCAACCTCAAGAATCAAGATTCCCTCCCGCCTTTTCCATCAATTTTTCCGACTCTTGATTTAGGAGCATCGTACTGTACTACTAGTGTCATCAACAGTTAGATTAGCAAAACAAACTATAATAATAAGCATTTGATTTCAAGCTGCTGGTCATGATCAGAATCCGAGCAGCAGGGGCAGGCGAAGGCAAGAGCAGAGCTCTCCTACTAGGGCGCGGCGCCACGTTGGTCGGCACCTCTCGCAACTGTTCACACATGTGCCCTGCCCCGTCCGGGAATCTGCATCCCAATCACCGTCCATCGTCTATCTATGATCTGCTGCGTGAGAGGCAATTTAGTACTAGTACGTTTGATCAAAATAATTCGATATCTTCCATTTCCCTCCATGGTTACTGTTTGAGTTTCATTACGCCATTCCGTTACAAACACCATGGTAATTGTAAGAGTCCATGTTAGAGGTGATTGTCACTCGCGAAGCTACGTTAAGCTTCCCTGATGCACTGGCATCGGGGTAAATCAAAATTTCACCACTAATAAGTTTAATTCTGACCATTTGTGAACTCATTTTAGACCCTAATTGTGCATTTGGCATCACCATCTGTTGATTCTAGCTTCGTACGTGGTGCTTGTTTATGTGGATGTCATTTATTTGACTTAGGGAGGTCAAGGGATATGGAAGCGGTGAGCGACTAAACTATTTTTGATTTAGAAAAGTTTGTTTTAAGATGGAGGAAGGGCTTATTTCAAGATAATTAATTATTTCATTTTGTACCCTAAATCTAGCTAACAGAAACAGAGAAAAAAAAAAGAAACAAAGAGTAAAGTGTATGGCCGGTCTTCAAACTAGATCGGTTGTGTCACTTCTCTAATTGTAGTTTTGACTCTCTTAACTTAGCTTCAGACGTCATTTAGGTCTCCATTGTCAAAATGAAAATCTAGCTCCACAAACTTGACTTCGGGTGTCATATAAGTCCTATACTTTCAAAATACATCATTATCCCAATCAAATTGATTAAGTTTTATGCTTTATAAATATAACTTGATTATATTTTAAGGGACAGGGGTAGGTAATGCCTCTGCGATTGGGGATTGAAAGCATGTTTAATTTTTGCCTTATTGGCTAATGCCTTGATGTTCTAGTTCATTCAAGTGAGCATGAACCAACATTACTCTTGCTCCACTTCTGCTTTAACTATTTTATTTCGAAAATGAAACAACATATTTCGTTAAGCATTGTTGCGTCAATTTTTCTTTTAAAAAAGTACAAACTATAGTGATAAATAATAAAACTATAAAATAATACAAACTCTGTGAATAATAAACAATACATATTCACTAGCCAATTTTGCCGGAGAGTAGCGTTCTTTAGGATGTTGAGATCTGCATTAACACAACCAATTTAATCATATTTATGGGGCAACAACACTTATTTGAGAGTATATGACCTAGATGGCATCTGAAGCCAAGTTTAGAACGTTAGATATACATTCTGAGAGTATAGATACCTAAATGACATCCGAACCTATGTTTAAGGAGTCATAACTATAATTTGAGAGTATGTAGATCTAATTGACATAACCAGAAAACTAAAACCAGTAGCACAAAACGAAGGAATCTAAAACTTGTTGACGCGACATAAATTGTACATAATTGTGTCGTTTGATTTCGGAACTACTGAACAAACGGCGACTATAATAGAATGAATTGGCTAACGCTACCAATACCTGAACCAAACACTGTCGAAATGTAAATAATGTTTGCAAAGATGTTTGTGCACATGGATTCGTCCTTAATCTGGGAGTTGTTACTTGTTATCCCTCAACCCACTTGCAGCGCACCATGGAAACCGTACGTCCTTGTATAAGGTGTCTACTGTTGGTGTGCAGAGAGCACTTGCGCGCGGACGATGATGGATCGATCCATCGAACTGATGATTTTGCCGATAGCTCGCTCGATCTTCGTTTTTCTTTTGGGAAATGCATACAGTTGTGGTAATAGCAAGCAGCTTGGCTCGGCGTTGGTGTTTGGAAGGATTCTTGCCGGTTTGGATGGGTCGATCCGTCCACCACATGTTAGAGTATGTGTGTTGAATGATTGGCAAGTTAGGCACGCACCACGCATCGTGACAAGAGAGCACAAAAAGTGAACCTTTCTTCCACATTCCCTAGTGGAACTTCACCGGCCCAACTTTGAATTTAGAGCAACAAGGAGGTAAAAAGAGTAGACCCAATCTGCAACATGTACCACCAACGACTAATTGCGGTATTAGTTGACTACTAGATAGAACATCCCTAATGGTATTTTTTTTCTAAATATTAAACCTGGCAATAATTTACAAACTTTCAACATTTATTTCTTCCTACAGTAATAAATTTGCTTTTACGAATGGTTACTCAATTGAATTTGAGCATATAATTAGTCAGGAAATAACGATATATTTTTTTTAATCATTTCTCTTTACAAAGATAAAAAGAATTGTACTCCTATATAAGATCATTTTAAAAAGAAACGTGAAGGATCTACTTCTGGCAATATTTATGGTACAAATTAATTAGAGGGGATCAAACGCTCTTTTCCTAACATAAGCCCAAACTTAAACAATGTTTGATACCATAGGTTTTCCCACAACTTAATGGTCTTTTTTGTTGAAAAAAATATGTATATTTTACTCTCTGGAACAATTCATTTTGTTTCTTTTGACTTTGCATAAACAATTATATATGGCCCAATTTATTACCCTGATCTATTCATGCTTGGTCATGTTACTTATAATGTACTAAACTGTTTCATATATGGGGTCAACTAACAAAATAGAGTATTACTTTTTTCCGCTATTTAGTTTGGTGCTGCAGAGTTCGACATGTGTATGTAGTGGTAGAATAGCAGGAGTGATTGGCAAAAGGAGTTGAGATGAAGTCATGAGTGATGTACTAGTACCATGCATGGCTCCTGCATATTTACTGCAAGTCAACAAGAATTCGGGCGTGTTTGGCAGAAGAAGTGATCGGCTTGGCTTTTTTCACTGTAGCTACTGTAGCTACAGTAAAATGAGCCGAAAAGCACCCAACACCAGCTTCTCCGCTTATGCATTTTGTGTCAGATGAACAGTGTCGCTACAGTAGTGAACAGTGACGAGACAGGTCATAAGCCGGTGAAAAAAGCTCAGCCAAACACGCCCGAAGAGTCACCGGCTTCAGCCTCTCTACTTCTTAGTAGTCGGAAGAGAAGTATTTGACCTTGTTGGGCCTATTTTACTAGTTTATATTACTTATAAACTAGTAATATAAGTAAATACTTCTATTACTAGAGAGTTTAGATCATGGATCGCAGATGACGATACATGACGAGAGAGTTGAGGAAAAGGGTGGGAAAGCGGTGAAGGTGAGAACTTGAGCTACGGCGTTGCGTGAGAGTTGAGATGAAGGCAGGACTCTGTCCCTGCACAACAAATACTAGTACAAGCAAGTCGCCTCGCGCTCGCGTTGGCGTGTTTTGGGGGTGGTGTATCCTAGATAGAAGTAGTAAAATACTCGTCTTGCTGCATGCATGTGAGGGGCGGGGAGGGGATCGAGATGTGTGAAAGAGAAAAAAAAAAGAAGAGAGAAGAAAGGTCGTTGATGGTTTGGTTCATCTTTTTTGCTGGCTCGATCATCAGGTCAAGTCTCCGTGCAGTGCACACACACAACGCAATGCAAGCATTACCACTCACGCGTCTGCTTTCACAACTTGTTTCAATCAACTAGTACTCCTACAGAAAGGGTGGCGCGCGTTGACCACCATCTGTACATGCAGCGGAATTCAGCTCCTCGATTTACGTTTCCATCCGTGTATGTACGACTGTGCCCTCTTTAGCTATCCGTGACCAATTCATGATCTATCGAGAGGCCGTCGTCCGTACTACCCCCCAAATGGCAAAAGAAAAAAACGTCAACGCTACCTACAAGCAACAATCGATCGTCGGTCAAACACGCACTCTACGAAGAGTGCTTTAGGTGTAATATACTCCTACTGGTTACTTATGCCCACACACACGCTCTCGCTTTTCCAATTACCACTTTCTTCCTTTCCACCGCATAATCGGCCTGTTCGGCAGGCTGTTTTACTGTAACGGCTTCTGAAAAAATAACTGCGAATACTATAGCGGCTGCTGAAGAAATAACTACGAACACTGTAGCTGCTGATAAGCTGCAGGCATGGCGAACAAGCTGAATGTGTTAATTGCCCCACAGCAAGCCAGGCAACTTAACATTCCAGATCGAATATGCCCCTGTTTGGTTCTACGGGCACAGTTTGTCATACTAAGTTTAGGCACACACGTTTCTCTTGCTATCTGCTTCCGTTCTATACATATGCGGTAACCTTGTTGACCTCCCTTCGCTGCTGCTACATTTCGGCAACTTGATCGGTTATATTGTACCAGGCCAGACTGTTTCCTTTTTCTCCGCTTAATTACATTTCAGAAAATTCAAAAAGCTTGATGGCTTGTTTTCTTTTTCTTTTACATGCCACAACAAGAGTTACTCCTTCCTTTCTCGAATATTTGACACCATTAACATTCTTATCCAGTTTGACCATTCATTTTTTTTAAAAAATATTTATACAAATAGATAATTATAACTATAAGTCAAACTTAAAGTGTATTTGATGATAGATCTGATGATGTTTGTTTCATTTTGGATCTAAATATGTATTGCTGATAAAAACTTAAAAAAATTGACGGTGTCAAATATTTAAAAAACAGAAGAAGTGCGTGATACTGAATTTGACCTTACAAGCAATTTTGCGCAGAGTCATATACTAACCGATTCTCAATCTTGAGTAAAATCTAGACACCGATACTCTCTTGAATGAATCCACAGCGGTGTCTGCAAATCCTACGTCGATGAACAAAAGTCCGTAATAGTAGTACACCTTATTGTGAGTACGTAGTATATGTAACAAGCTAGTCGTGGTGCATGTTCAGGTTGGTCGGCGTTCTTGGTTGCTTTGGGCCATTGGCACCTGCCCTTTCCGCCTCTTTGGCATCTGTTCAGTCCTTCCGTTGGAACGAACCAAAGCATTCCCCATGCAACTGCTACTTGTCCACATCTGCTTGCTTGCTGACTGCCTCATCCTGTTACTATTTCTCTTTTCCCTTCGCTTTTTGCAGCACTTTGATGCCAGATTTAAGGAAGGGATGGATCCCAACCGAAGCGGCATATGATTGCCTTGCATCTACACAATTGCAGGTGCTCCATCTCGCAAGCAGTATAGACGATCACACCTGCTTAATAAATATAATGGGCCCGCAGGGGATACACTAGCTAGCTTCTTTCTGATTTGATTTAATAGAAGCAACTTGCACATGGGGCTACGTAAAATATTACCGATGCGATTTGGATCATGTGGACTAGTGTGGACGATCATTATAGGGTAACCAACCACTTATTAGGCATACAGTACTAGCGTGGATGATTGAGATTCTCCAACCAAGTCAACAATCAACAGAAGTACTGTAGTAAATAATGGAAGCCTTCACTGCTTCTGATGGCTCGAGGAGACGTGAAGAGTGGCTTGATTACTTGATCTCTAATTCTGCTGCTGTCAACAACCACGTACCACTGCTTTACTGGGATGGTTCCTCATCCATCCAACTAAGCTTTGTGCTTAATCTCCATCGATCAAACAAAGTAACACACTGAAACGTATGATCCTTCTCTTTTCAATCGGTGTCCGGGCGCATGGGCCAAGCAAAATTAAGCAGGCCAGGTGCATGGGTCGGCCTTCTTGCACCATCAAACTCTGTCTTGATAAACCGAAATGATAGTGTAGAGACACACTGGAATTATAAGATGAAGAAAATGCTACAGGTAGTAGTCTCAATCTGGTGCAGCCCACTCAATCAGAGCAGTTAATGAAGACGAAGGGAGGGAGGAAGGGCTACTTGATCGATGATACAGTACGATTTGGATCTGCCTTCAACATTGGTCATCATCAGTCATTCCATCAATTAATGAAGCTATATATATGCAGTAATCCATCTCTAAGTCGTCAAATCAAACGTCACATCTTGATCTACTCGGTTCTGCGTTACTAGTCGTCTCCTACGGTTAGCTAGCGATCACTTTAGGCTTTCCTTGTTCGAGCTAGCCAGTACGTACAGCCATTATTTGTCAATGGGCATCGACGACTGACAGATTATTATTACCACTAACGTGCATCTAATAGCGATTGCTGAGTCTCGACCTAACACGCCACGAATAAAGTAATCGACCATCAGGTGTTGCCTCAAGTTCGTCTGCGACAAGCAACTAGCTCTGATTATTTTTAGGGACCTACGTTTTCCAGTTTTACATTCCAAAAAGAGAAGCAGATGAACATTGCACGCATTCTGGCTCTACTTGGATCACACAAGTCAAATTCCCTCTCAGCCGAACCTCGAAGCTTTGACTAGCTATTCCATTTCAGGATCCTGAATTCTATGGCTTCATCTCTAAAGCCCGGCTTTAGGGAGGGTAGTGAGCACGTTCGGCCGCCTGCCTCCATCTTTGCCCCCAAACCTTTGCTATCTTTTCTGACAAAATATACCGCAATGATTATCGACAAAATATAGCACAATCATACTCCCAAGAAATAGTATCATTGAGAAACAAGAATATGCTGGATCCTTGGGCAACACACACTTTGCTCATAACTCATCTTTTTTCTGATCACAACACCAAGAATGCTGGAACTCACCATGATTGATAGATTACAAGCATTAACAAAACGTAATGAGATTATATCACCGTTTAGTCTTACTATCCTCGCAAAAGACAAAAAGCATGTCGACTAACCGGTACTAGCACCGTTGTAACTACGCTACGTATGAACCAATGCAAGGTGAGGACAGGAAAGCAGGGCAGCCAGTGTAATACTATTGCTCAGAATCCAATAAATGGTCCATCATTGACATTACAGAAAATTAGTCAATACATATATACATATTTGTGCATTACCCACAACTGCTTTCTAAAAAGAGGTACCCAAAATCTCTATATAAATTACAAACTTAACTACTCCACTTTCATTACCGGAGATTTGGCCAAAAAAACCCCTCTAACATTTTCTCTATTACCCATGCATCCGGCCCAGGCGCAATGCCGACCCAAGGGTCACACATTCGGCCCAGACACAACCCACCAAGGCATCAGGCCGGCCTGTGGGCCCACCACGATAAGCCCGATGGAGGAGCATGGAGCCACCCAGACAGGCCTAATTTCTCTAAAAAAAAAAACACCAGGCAGGCCTAGTGTGGGAATTGGGATCGATGGAAGGCACCGACCACGTCAGGGCAAGGCTGCTGTATGTAGCTCTGAGCCTCTGAGCCGAGCTCTCTCCTGCCTGGCACTCCATGGCTCTGAACCCAGAAGGAAGAGAGCTGGAATACTACAGTACACGCATCGATCGGCTATCGCAGGCAATTTGGATGAGGATCGTCCCGTATTTCCATGGATCTCCGATCCCTCGAGTCAGCTCCTCGATCCTCTCGACAATTATGCATTTGACTAGCAAAAAATGGCAACGCAACAGCAGGGAGCAGGCTACAGTAGTACTAGACCTTTTTGCCGTTCCCGGCATAGTACGAGTCATTTGGAACACACAGCCCCATCTGTCAAATTAAACACGTTGAGTGAAACTTCAACGCGGGCTCGCTCGCTTGCTCTACCACCAAATTATTCTTCGTGCATCTTTCCTTATTTCTGCTGCCCCAGGGCAGGCCAGGCAACATTCCAGAATATACGCAACTAAACATGTTTGGTTTATCCTATACTCCATCCGTCCCAAATTACTTATCATTTTAGTTCTAGACATACAAATTTAAAAGAAGTAAAAAAGATAAATGCACAGAAAAGGAGTAGATGACAGAGATAGAGGTGTATTGAAAATAGAAAGGTTGCATTGGGATGCAAGGATGACAAGTAGAGTACTATAGCAAGTTTTCAGGCAATTAATGATATAAAGAACAGACAAGTTTTCAGGCAATTAATATGAAACGGCGGGAGTACTATATGTATGAAGACGCAGGTTTCTCTTTTTGCCTTAACAAGGCACATTTGACCGCGCGATTGTGGTTAGTATTTTGTTTTGTCTCAACAGCCAATCTGTCAAACTGAACCGTTTTGCAGTCTCGTGTGTACCCGACGATATGAATCCCCAGTTGTGCATGTTCGGGTTTGGTTTGGTTGGCCCATAGTTCATAGGCAACTGCTGCACCTTTCCCCGGCCCGTCTTTGGACTCCTGACCATTTTTCAGTCCTTTATTTTCATTGGAAGCCATTCTATGCAAATGCAGCTGGTGTTGTCTAATCTGACTGATCTCACTGCTTCATCCTCTTCTTTCCTTTGCTCGTCGTTTAAGCATTCATAGGGATAACACAAATCTCATGGATTGGTGGGTGGGTGAGGAGATGGTGAGGACGTTTTGCTGAACTTTGACGCCAGATTAGTTTAGGAATGGATGGATCCCAACCGAAACCACACATACGACCGCATCGATCTGCAGCAGGCACAATTGCATGCAGGTCCTCCTTCTACCTGAAGCACATAAATAAATAAAAAATGTTTAATCGTTAATAATTACTTCCTACGTTTCATTATATAATCATTTAAAGAGTTCAAAACGTGTTCCATAATGCAAGCATTCATACGGATAACACAACATCTAGTGGATTGGTGGGTGGGTGAGGAGACGATGAGTTAAGGTTAAATGAGCTAGATGTTTCTGAGAACAAGCTGCACGTTGGATATATCATTCATGTGCTTCCAAATGGTCCGGATGAAAAGGATTATCAAGGGATTTTTCCGTCTTATACTATTTTTGCCTTGGGATTTTAGGAATGCTTACGTTGGAACGGATGGAGTAGAAACCCAAATGGGCATAGCATATATATACAAATACTAGCTATTGGACCTGTCAATATGAAAATAATTCACTGTGATGCTTTGCTTTAAGAAACCATAACCTATATACTGTGCCATTCACCTTCTTATAACGATGAGATAGCTTATATATGAGAAAAGGCATACCACGATCAACTATCATACGTTGGGCTGGGCCGGGGCGAAGCCTTTTGTTCTCTCGAGCATCTGTAACAACAGTGGCCCACTCTGTGTTCAGTGGAAAAGAACAGAAAACATGACGCGTCAGGTGCTTCAGTTTTCAGGCAAGCAAAAGGCTTTCAGGCATCGAGATATAAAGAACAGACAAGTTTTCAGGCAAGCAAGCATATCAGAGCATCAGACAATCTTGCGCTTCACTACTTACTGTACTAGTACGATAGGATCTTGAAACTTTAATCATAACCAAATTACCTTTACAAAACCATGGACCGGCTAGCTGGCAGCTACAAGCAAAGAATGACAGTACCTACATGTATGGCAAAAAGTATCATATACTGGATGACTATTTGCCAAAAAAAAAAACAGAGAGTAAAGTTTATGTGGACCACCGGCCGTTTTGTTTGTTTCCATTTGCATCCTCTTTCAGGCATCTCTCTCTCTCAGACTGACTCCAACAGAGTAGCAAACCCATTTTGCATCTTCGGTCGACACTGTGCATAAGCAAATCAATCTCCAACAGAATAGGCATCAAACTGATGCATATTTGCAACGGAGGAGAGAGGGGAGCCAAACTTGGCCCCCTCTCTCCTCCGATGCATCGCGCGGAGGTGGGCCCCGGAGAGTGGCGCGCGCGGGAGAGGCCGGGGCTCGGCGGAGGCGAGGCGGCGCGGGGCCTGCGCGCGGAGGCCGCAGCGGCGGCGGAGCACGGAGCGGGACGCCAATGGGTCGCCGACGCCGCGGCGAACGCATCCTGCTTCCCATCGCCGGCATCCTTTTCGCCTTCCTGCTCTACCGCTTCCTCCCGCCACAGCTCCCAGCGCTGCGCCGCCTGCTGGACCGTCTCGTCGTCCGCGTGGCGCGAGCGCGGACCGCAGCGAGCTTGCTCATCGTCCTCGGCGTCCTGCCAATACTACCCTTGCCTCATGAACCAGATTGATGCTAATCGTGTGAGATCCGACAGGATTTGTAGGGGTGACCGCCAAAATGGATGCGTTGGGAGATGTAGAAGAGATATATGTGATCAATTTGTTCTAATCGATGGATAATGATTCGAATTTGGTGGTTTTGCGGCTACAGTTTGGGAAGAGAAAATGAAATGAGGAAGAATCTGTTGATTTGTGCCAAAGACACGCGGAGAGGAAGGGATGTGTCGCGGCTGGAGAGGAAGGGATTGTCGAAGTGGAGAGGAGACGGCGCGATGCAGGGGATGAGGCAGAGCACGCGCGTGGACGAGGTGCAACCGAAACGCCGGCGTCTCGTCGATGGAGAACAGGCTGTGCGCGGCGGAAGCAAAATCCTCATCAATTGGTGTGAATCGAAGCTCAATGACGGAGCGCGAGGCGAGCTGCGACGGCACGCGGGGCGGAGCGCGTGGCGCACAGGGCGAGCCAGGCGAGTGGGTCGCGAGGCGGGCAGGAGGCAGCGGCGCGCGCTGAACGGCACGCGGGCTGGAGCTCGGCGCGGGCGGCATTGGGGGTGCTGAGCAAGTCGCTCCTCTCTGTCCTCTCGTCCGGAACCAAGAGGCGCGCTCAGGCTTCGAGCTGCAGGTGGCCGCGCTGCTCGTCGAAATCACGGCCGCCATCGTCTCCGCGGGGGCGGCGGCGGCGGAGGCGCGCATGGCTTCTCCCCTGCCCGCGGTGGAAGACCTTCGGGGCCGCGGCGGCGCGCGGGGCAGGATCGACCTGAGAAGGGCGCGGGGCGAGGGGAAGACGGCGTGGGCGCGAGGAGAGCCGAGGCGCGAAGCTGGGCACGGCGGCGAGGGCACGAGAAGGGCGCGGATGCGGGCGGGGGCGGCGGCAGTGAGTGGCGGCGAGCGTGCGTGCGGGCTTGCGGGCTAGTGGGCGCGCGCCGAGCTGGGCGACGGGTGCGCGACGCGGGCGGAGCCAGTGCGACGCCAGAAATGCATTTGCTGCTGTTGGAGATGGTGCGCAGTGAAGACTTGGAAACAACTGTTCACGCCAGGCAAAGTCCATTTGCATCGAAAAAATGGATGCCCTTGTTGGAGTCAGTCTCATTCACCAATCTTTATTGGTCATTCTATTTGGCATCTATCTCTCTAAGTAAGTGATTATAGGCGGGGCATCAGTTGTAAAAACAAACAGGAGAGTCAGGACTGGTCTTGTGCCAATTCAACTGAACTGAGGTATGTAAATTAACCCTATTCTTCCTTCCATTGCAAACATAGGGTCCATTACCTGTAGTGATCTATATAAATTCATATATAGCATGTTCACCAACGTAAGGAGCTTAAATTAAAATTTCTCTTTTGTGAATGTTGTGACCAAACCAGCTAAGGGCGATCTTAGCTTTGGTTTAGATCCATAATCGGATATGGGTCACATTCACAATCAGAATGGACCTGATGGAGCCGTCTCAGCGGCCCTTCTCTTCCGCTTGACATGGAGGTTGCAGTTTTATTTCTGAAGATCTAGCTAGTATTTACGCGGCAGGTGTCAACTGGACCTGGGGTACCGACTACATGATGAGACGACAACGACTACGAAAATAACTTAACTAAATGATGGTCAATTTATTTTTTTGACTTTTTGAACCCTAATAAACCCTATTTTGAATGGTGAGAGCATTGGGAGTTTTGTATGAAGTGATGATATGATTTATCTCTTACTGAACCTTGTAGCAAAGAGTGAGAGGAAAACTTTCTCACTACTCCGGTGGGAATCTTATTATGTTTCATTTTCTCTAACTGAATGATCATTGTTATTGTATGATTACAGACATAAATAAAAAATGATGATGCTTTTTTGTGTGTAATTGGTTCCCAGCAGGTATCGCTCTCTTTCTTTCTTCTCTTTTTTTTTTTTTTTTTTGCTGTGAATGGTATCGCTATCTCCGACATGCATGCATATGAATGATCCAATGCTCTAGTAAAATTATTGAACAGGAGGGGGCGGATATTCGAATCCGGAGGAAGATTGATGCTCATGGGCAGCCAAATAAGGGCACTGGGCAGAGCGAAAAGGGCAGAAAGGAGAATAGAAGAAGGGCACTGGGCAGAGCGAAAAGGGCGGAAAGGAGAATAGAAGAAGGGGATGAGAAGGACGGTTGACTGATTGATTAACCTCCGTGTCTGTTTTCAGCACGTAGAGAGAGATACTCCCTCCGTCTCTAAATATAGGCCGTTCTAGGTTTGGTCAAAGTCAATGGTTGCTAGTTTTGACTAACAATATTTATAAAAATAAAATATTTTAAATAAAAGAGTTACATATTATAATAATTGTTTTCATAATGTATCAAAAAATATAAATTAGACTTTGTAAAAGTTTTAATATTTCGTTATTTGCATCAAAGTTTACAAAGTTTGACTTTAACCAGAACCCTATATTTAGAGACGGAGGGAGTACTTGCTAATAAATACGAGTATATATAATAAAGATAATAAAAGAAAGTAAATTTGGCCTAATGACTGTGATCTACGGCATCTTCTTCTCCACTAGTACGCCATCTGCTGCAGCGGCTTGCGGTTCCTCTCCTCCCTCCGTCACTAGGCTCCGACGGCTTCCCATATCCCGAGCTGTTCCTCCTCCTCCTCTTCGCTGCGCATCCTCAGGTAGGTACGCCTCCTGTCCTCCTCCTCTTCTCCTTTCGATGATGATAATGAACGAACAAGAATTTAGTGGCATATGTAGCTCCTCCAATTAACGGACATGGATGGAATGCTTCGTTCAGAGGGCCATGGACAGGGACTCCCATGTCCACTGACCAGGGGATCAATGGATCCGATCTCCACTCATCCTCCCCTCTTTCCGTAATAGCAGATGCCGTGAATCAATTCAGTTCTCCCCCTTTTCGATCCGCACTTTTAACAACGCCATCCAGATCTCAATCATCCCCTCCACATGTCATTAATTCACTGTTCGATTCAGTTGATCGCTCGGACCAGTCGCCTGCAATCCTTTGTTTTTTTTTTTTTTGCCAGGCCCTCCTTTTCCTTTTTTATATCCACCCTATAATATAGATAAAGTTTACAATACAGTGAAACTGAGACAACCTGCAATACAGTGAAACTGAGACAACCGCTCGTCCTCTGGTGCTTCCTCTTCTGTTTTGTGAACGCAATGGTTACCCGTCTTCTCTTTTGTTAGTGCAGTGGTTAGGTACCAACAACATCTCTGCCCTATTGACGGGGACAAAACAGTAGAACAAATTCGTATTCCTTTCGGAATAAGGGGTACATGCCATGAACTCTCTCTGTTTTCATAGATGAAAAGATAGATGATCATCTACGTTATGGTTTGATTTGTCACGCAAAAGTCAAAGTGTAAGCAGAAAAAGAAGCAAAATGGTGAATAAATAGGTGACAAGTGGAAGCTGTAAAATGAACGAAAGAAGACAGGGAACAACAAAATAACCTTCACAGTCTAACTAAACTTTGGTGCTGACGCTCCAATGAAATTTGAACTCCAATCTAGCCCTTCAACCCAAATGTGACATTCTGTCGTTCATTCCAACTCTGAGATCAATGGCAAGACACAATATACCTTCTCAAAGATTCCAAATGCCCTGACGCTCACACCTACCATAACCAATCTTGGTTCAGTTTTGTTATCCTTTTCGATTTCTTAACAACAGGGCTTCTGTGGATGATGATTTTACTTGATCAGGCATGGAGGCCGCTGGCACTGCCATGTACCCTCTGCACCGCTGCAAAACCATATACCTGGTAATGTGCTTTCTCGATATTGGATAACTAAAATGCAAGGAATAACCAAAGAGAGAACGTTCAACAATGGTAGGTGCTAACATCATGATGCATGCAGGTGAGGCATGCCCAGGGTATCCACAATGTGGAAGGTGAAAAGGATCCCAGCGCATACATGTCACCAGCATTGTTTGATGCTCACCTAACTCCTTTGGGTTGGAAGCAAGTAAGTTTATACTGTTTCTTCTTTCCCAGAAATCAATTCTCAAGTATTGAAATAACTTGTCTTAGGGTTATCTGTTCTACTAACGACCATTGTCTCACAACATAACTAAAGTTGTGCTTTAGTCGAACCCAAGAAAATGGACCCAAAACACTCTTTTTCTTAACATAAGCAATGATGATTTGCTAAAAGATACAAGCCAAAGACAATTGCTCGCTTAGTAGTCTGCGCTGAACTAACCTCTTTTCATTTTATATTAATTTAACCTGTTCCAGTTAACAGATCGAAAAATTACCGACTGAAATAATTGAAGTGGACGAATGTGAATATCATATCATATCATTAATGCTTTACTGATAACTAAAAAAAAAATAAATCCTTTTTAAGGTTGTAAAATGCATAGTTATGAATCACTTTTTAATCTGACAGATTTTTTGCTTTATATATGATATATAATCATTTAACCTGCAGTCGGTTTTTATGAAAGGCTCCTATTTTGTGTTACCACCCCACCCCCCCCCCCCCCCCCCCCCCCCCACCCCCCAAAAAAAAAAAAGAAAAATAGCTCTGTTACGGCATGGCGCCAGGGGCAGGGCCACGGCACAAGAAGAAAACATTTTTTTTTTCTTTCTTGCCTACCCTTTCAATGGTGCCTCTGTAGTCATAGGTGAGCTGCCTCAAATTGTAACACCAACATTCTTTTCTCCCTCCCAAGGGCAAGTTTTTTTCCCTCGAATGTGAAGGAGAGCTTTTGTATCATTTCATCAAGAAGATATGGTATAAAAGGAGTGTACCTCCTCCATCCAGCCCAACAGCCACCCTAACAAACCATTATGTACATGAACACATGTGACGCTTACACAGTTTGACGACCAACTAGCATTCACTAGAGAAACTAGTCATCGAAGGGCAAGTTTGTAAGCTCAATGAATTGTGTTGCTCTTAGTGAGTTCTGTATCTAGGACACTTGTTGTTCTTTTTATGGTTCAGCCAGTTTGATGTTATATTCAAAGTCTTCTTGAATACTTTGTGTACGACGAGTTTCCTTCTGGGCATGTAATTTGGTAAAAAAAAAATCAATTGTTTCCATATGACATTTTCAAGTTTCATAAATAGATGATTTAATTGCATTTTGTAGGTTGATGGTCTGCGAGAACATGTGAAGAAATGTGGACTTGCAAAAAAGGTTGAGCTCGTTATTTCCTCCCCTTTACTAAGGTATAGTATTCCCTTAACAATTTGTGTGCTTTTGATGATATCGATCCTCTTATGGACTTCATCTGTTTGAGAAGTGGTGTTCTTTACTGTTGGCATCACTTTTTAATATATTATCTCGACTAAGAAGTTGTTGCTCCGCTTAAAGTAGGACATTGACTGTGCCGTTCCTGTAGGGCTCCTGCCCCGTGCAGGATATGACGATGATAGCGTGCGCCACCTGCCCATTGCGGCATGTCCCGTCCCGACCGACTGTAGCAACATGTCGGCTACGGTCAGAGCCGGTCATTTGACCAGCCGTGCCCTTGAGTGACCGGCGATTGATGTGCAGATCATCATTGTTACTATTTTGCAAGTGGACGAGTTGCAGTGAGTGCAACCTTTACCGTGTCAGGGGCTTGGGTGGCGCCAAACCAGCCCACGTGCTCCGTAGTAAATGGGGACAACCACTCCCCTTGGGCCGCAACCGCGGGGCCCTTAAGGAGCGCGCCCAAGTGAATTCCGACACTCTCGGGCATGTCGCGCCTACCGCACGGGGGTCGGGCAAGGCGAGAGTGCGTCTGCTCGCTCCCGACCCCCACCTCGGAGGTCGGGCGAGGCGTCGTGGCATCTAGCGGGGTTGGGCGAGGCGTTACTGCCCGTCGTGGGGTCGGATGACAGATCTTTAATGCTCAAGCGTCTCTTCTCAGTCTGGACCATAAAGGCTAGTTCTTAGAAATCCCATATATGGTCTGGCTTCGATTAATCACTAATCACCGGATACCCTAAAATAGGTATCCGGCAAGATTCATGTCAATCTCTATGTAAATCTACTTTTTGGTACTGTATATTATGTTGTTATGATAACCCTGATTCTTAAGCACAATATATTACGAGGCTTAATTGTTTCTCTGTCTTAATGTCTAAAAAAAAGGCAGCCCGGTGCACATAGCTCCCGCTTGCGCAGGGTCTGGGGAAGGGTCCGACCACTTCGGGTCTGTCTTAATGTCTAAATGAGCCTAATTATATTTTTTCTGAATCTCACAGGACTATGCAAACTGCAGTTGGGGTCTTTGGTGGTGACAACTATACTGATGGTGTAAGTGCGCCACCCCTAATGGTTGAAAATGCTGGACACAGTGGACGTCCGGCAGTTTCAAGTCAGAACTGCCCACCATTTCTTGCAGTTGAGACCTGCAGAGAGCACTTGGTACTTACTTTTCCTGAAGAGCATATATGTAAATTTTAGTACTTCTTTTCATGAAAATCATTCTCAATAATTGCTTTGGCCGTTCCTGAATTCCATACTTACTTTGCTATGGCTTTTCAGTTAGATATCCTTGTCTGAGAAATAAGATGCATCGATCATTGCATTCTAAATGAATTCGTCAATACATTTTCTTAATTTTTGAGTTCTGTTTTGTTTCTGTTGAATGCAGGGTGTCCATCCCTGTGACAAGAGGAGGAGCATAACTGAATACCGGACACTCTTTCCTTCCATTGATTTTTCATTGGCAAGTATCTCTTGTCGTTAATACATTCATTAGCCATTCTGTGGACATCTTAAATTACCATGGTTTTGCAAAGCAACATCACGTAAGTATGATATGTGTACCTCCTTTATCCACAGATAGAAAATGACGAAGATGTTCTCTGGGAGCCAGATGTTAGAGAAGCAAATGAGGCCGTCGCAACGAGGGGTATGAAGTTCATTGACTGGTAATTTTCTTTCTGAGATGATATACCTTAAGTTGTTCTCAACAAATCTATGACCGTGAAACGCTGTTAAACATCTTAGATTACTGATGTTTGTGATGGACCTGTGAATGTATCACTAAGGAATCATTAGAAAACATTTTGCACACTTCCGACGGCATTCACTAATTGCATGTCAAACACTTATGTCAATGTTTTTGTTGCCCGTAATCAAATAATTTTCATGAAAAACTCTTTTTGTTCATCTTCACATTGTATGAGGGACTGAATTGGACCATTCTTTCATCTAAGTTCAAATTTTATTCTTTATTTGAATGGTAATTGATTAATATGTGAAACTAAGACTTTTGTGGTTGATGCCAAAAGGGAATTTCTGCGGGGGGAAATACCATTGCTTCTACACTTTTACTTGCTTATTTACCTATATATACCGGTAGATTGCCACAGGGTTTATTACCTAATTTGGGAAAGGCGCTAATGCAGGAACACCAGACCTTGTTATCTATTTACTATGCTTATAAAGAGGTCATAATTCAATGATTTCTAGTTAACCCATTACTTCATTTGTATAGCTGGACTCATTTCCCCACTTCCTTGAACATATTTTCAGGTTATGGACTAGAGAAGAGAAAGAGATAGCTATTGTGAGTCATAGTGGTTTCTTATATCATACCTTACGCATGTACAGCAAAGAATGCCATCCTACCATTCAACAGGAAGTGAGCAAGCAGTAAGTTTCTTGACATTGGCATTCCTTTTCTGCTCGATACTTGTCTACATCAACCAGCAGTATTATTCGACCTTGTGCAGATGTATCAGTATTACTGCACATCAGATTGCTAAAACTCACAGATTATTGTTGTTGAATCCATTATGGATGACATAATCATGTTTGATGACTTTTTAGAGTTATATGTTATTTCTTTCATCGTAATCTTTTTGAATAGGGCCACCATTTTGAGTCCACGTTTCTTGCACTGTATCAATTTATACCATATGCCTCAGAAGAGCGTGTTGCTAACTTTCACTTCATTTTTATGAAGCTTTGCAAATTGTGAGCTCCGGTCCATGGTGTTGGTTGATAGAAGGTCAGCTTTGCCTCTTTGTCTGTGAATGGCGTGCTCTGTTTTCATTTCGTGATTGTTCTGCAAATAATATTTTGTTTTTTAATTGTACCTTCCATGCTGCAGCATGCTTGGGTCTGATTCCCCTAGTTTCAACTACCCTGGAAAGATTCCACCTGGACTTGATCTGCCCAGTGATGTCGCGGATAAGAAACTCTTTGAGGAAGCTCCCAAGAACTGAGCCTGTCTTGGATGTTTAGCATTGATGCCTTGATTATTTAGTCAGTACGTTTTGTTCAGATTTGCATTAGAGATGAGAAGCTAAAGGACATCTGCATATCGGACTTGCAGTTTGTCATTCAAGGATGAGTTATATCTGCTCTCAGCGTATCTCAAAATTCAGGACATCAGGGAGGAATTATCTATTTGTAGTGATAATAGTAATAATAGGATCACTGATATTCACCAAGTGATTTGGCACAAATCTGCTTGGTTATGTAGTTCTTGGATACAGTCGAGTCACATCGTGCATCTCACATTTCTTTCCAACGGACTGAGTTATCTGGTTTTCTGATACATACGATTTCTCGCAGTCTTAAGGCTCTCTTCTCTATGTTTTGTTCCTAGTGATAGTACGAATAGCAGAAGTGGTGAGATTGGTGAGACATGCGTGTTCATAAAGGAGAAGAATGAAGTGGTGAGACATAAGTTGGATTATACTTTTGTATATTGAAAAAAAGAACTTTGGATTAGTAGCAAAAGGGTTTGCATTGAGACCCGACAACAGTTGCAATGGCACTTGATCTCTTGTCAAGGATGGCACACCATTCTGTTATGTGACAAGATTTGGTAGAGGGAATAATTTAAGAATAGATAAAAGTTTATCGGTGCGGTGGCTGCAGTGATACTTGATTATTATATGTGGCTGCAAAATTCCTAGAGATACTGAGTCAGAGTCAGTGAGCGTTTCACCGGAGTTGAGGATCGAAATGCGCACTGAGTCAAAGTCGTGAGGATGAGTCTGTATGCGATAATATGGCGCTCTCTATCTTTGAGTTGCAACATGCCAATATAGACTAATATTGTTAATTACTAGTTCAATGCCCGTGCTCTGCCACGGACAATCACTATTCAATTTTTTTTTTTTTGCGAAATGGACACAATCACTATTCAATTGAAGTATATCAATCACAATGGCGAAAAAATGGTCTGAGTCTACAGGAATGACAATTTTCGAACCAAGTGCGTTGAAAACTTGAAATCAAGTCGAAGCAACTCAACATGATATTGGACATCCATCCAAAAAGGTGTATCAACAAACGACCATCATAAGTTCAATATATTGTCCAAGAAAAAACATGGCCGGTGCTTATTGCATCATTTGCTCACACAAACACGATCTAATTATAAATAATTATTATGTTTCATCCATCCCTCACCATGTCATAGTTCTGTAAATAAAAAGGACATTCCTAAGCAAGAACTAAAGAAATAATCTCAGGCACCAAGTCCTTTTTTTTTTACAGAATTTATGTACCACTATTCTCCAATTATTTTATATAGCTACCTGCATACTACCCACCTGGTTTATTGCAGGTTCTTGCCCGGTGCTACAGCTACCATGCTAAAAACAACTGCAACTGTGTTGCCAATGCAAACTTCAGCACACTTATCAGAACAATATGGTAAAAGGAATGGTAAATCGTACATTATTCAAACAAAAGGCCTCAGATTTTCTTTACAAAACAATAGTGCCAATCTACCAAAGACCCTTGTGACAGCGCTTCGAGACAATAACTCAACAAGCAGAACTTTGATGAATGGATGACTGCTCCTGGCAATCCCAGCTTCTCGGTAAACTGAATGACCGTGAACCATAGCTTATCAGAATTTCTGCTCCTGGCTCTCCTATCCGGCTGAAGATTTCTTGAATCCACCTTGACTGTGAGGGCCGTGACCTTGTTTTATTCTGAGCAGCAAGCGTGGTTTCAACTTTCCAGAAGTTGCAGGCAGCGCGGGTGGTGGATTTCGATTTTGGCATCAGAAAATTGGAACTGGAGGAGCGGAGCTTCAAATCCCTCGCCGGCTCCAGCGAACATCTGGGATGGCTCCAGCGAGCACTCCCTTTCCCGCCGGCTCGAGACGCCGAGAGGGACGAGGATGCAGCCATCTCGCATAACGTGGGGCTTGAAGCCCGGCTGTTGGTGGCGAAGGCGACGCCGGCGACGGCTGCGAGGATAGAACGGCGACGCTCGCCCCGCCACCGACATCTCCAAGGTGAGGGCCTGGCGGCCGGTACGGGACGGCGGAGAGCTCTACTCCAATCTGGATCGGGGGCGAGCTGGAGAGGCGATTTTTTCGTTTTCTTGTTTTACCAAGACCGGCGGGCAAGCCACGACCCACGAGCGGAGGAGTGGACGCGATTCCATGGGCCATTGCGGCTGGCCCACTTGTCGGCGCATACAGGCTGGAGGCGAGCGGGCATGGCGACGGACGACCACGACCACCACCAACTCAGTTTTTTATGTATGGTAAAGATACAGTTGTTGCATCTTCCACATGGGGCCAAAAATTCAGTGAACTGGCACTGGGAAATGAATGATCTTGTGGTATTATGGCGATCGAGATGCTGCACGATGATTATTACATCGCAGCTGATGATTAGATTAGAGGCAAACGAGATAGTTGTATCTGTCGTATTTTTTTTATTCCGTCCGTTAAACTGCGGACAAGTCAGAAGTGGTCTGCCAACATGGAGAAGAGGAGTTGTGTTCTCCCAGGGTGTGGGTGTGTGTGTTTGGGGGGGTGGGGTGTGTGTGTGTGGGTGGGGGGGGGGGGGGTGGGGGGGGGGGGGGGGACCAAACCTATCACAGGTTTCAGCATTTTCTTTCACAAACACAACAAAACATGTACTCCTTCTGTTTTTTAATATATGACACCGTTGACTTTTTTCGTTATTTTGATCATTCGTTTTATGTATAAATATTTATGTAATTAGCTAAGTATATAAGTTAACTTTAAAGTGCTTTGAATGATGAATCCAATAATATTTATTTTACATTCAAAAAGTAATTATTTAGATCTATATTATTAGTTAAAATCTAACGAAAAAGTAATTAAAAACAGAGGGAGTATATGCCAGAGGAGAGCACTGTCTCATTTGAGGCGCCACTCCTCCTTGGCCGCTGATACTCAGGTACGCTCTTGCCACCTCTCTCTTGGCTCTTCAGATGAGAACTAAGGTTGGAATACTAGTTTCTAGGATCTATCTTTATTGGTGGTGGTTGTCTTCATCATCCTGTTCAGCCTGTTCAGCAGGCTGTTTTGCACCGTTTTACTGTAACGGCTGCAAAAGAAATAACTACAAACACTGTAGCGGTTGCAGAAAAAATAACTGCGAACACTGTAGCGGCTGATAAACAGGTTGCAGAAAAAATAACTGCGAATACTGTAACGGCTGATAAGTAGAAGGACAGGCGAACATGCTGGTTTTCATTTGATAAGCAGAAAGGCAGGCGAACATGCTGGTTTTCGTTTGGTTTCTGGCTGCTTTGCAAGAGCTTTTCGTCGTGGTAGCAGGATGGATCACACGTCGCGTCACACATCACGTGTCGTCTGGATGCATCCGCATGCAGAATAACCAAACTGTCGAAAAGAGAGGACAGGATGACCCCCATCTGGAAGCGTGCAGAGAGAGTCCGGCAAGGAGTAATAAGTACATTTTTTGTAATTGATTTAAGTTGGCCATAAGTAAGAGGTGAGGAGGAAATGAGAGAGATTTGCTTCATCAATCAGACCGGACGGACGGAGGAAGACAGTTGCAAAACAATCCACAGAAAGAAAACACCGGTTGCGTTTCAGACCGGACTGAAGACTAGTCATCATTCCGCCGCCGCGCCGCCCGTCTCCTCCTCCGAATCCAGTCCAGGCTCGTCTTCCTCCTCGCTGCTCTGCTGTGTCATGGAAATGGAGCACTCAGGTAACCTCACTCATTGATCTGTACTAATACGCGTCAGGCCAGACCCCCTTTCCGTAATATCTCCTCCCTTCCTCTGCTCTCGTGTCGTGTGGAACTAGTAGCAGATCAGAAATACGAGTAGCAGTTTGTTTGTTGTGAGGCCTCAACAAACTGCAGGCGACATCTCCTCGTAGCAGGCAGGCAGGCAGGCAGGGGGATCGATCCCCTGTTGTATATTCCTCACCAAAAGAAAATGTCCCTGTCCCTTTATCTTGATATGAGAGATACTACTAGTAGATTCGACTATTCGACTTCTGCCATCACCCATAGGATCATACTGCGGCCCGGCACATCGCTTTCTAATGGAGCAGGGGAGGAAAACGTGTTTTTGTTATTATTAATTAATTTTACAAGTAACACATCAGATCGAGACTCATACCACGCATTATCCATTCTCAATCAATCAGGAATGGAGGCCAGCGCAGGCACTGCTGTCTACCCGCTGCAACGTTGCAAGACCATACACCTGGTACTCCGACTTACTCCCCTCCTACTTAACTTGTACTTACCCAAGAGCAAGCTTGTAAATCGTACAACGAAGCTAAGCCAATTCCTTATTGATATTTGATCTGTGGATCCTGACCGATTGGCGTGCGCAGGTGCGGCATGCCCAGGGTGTCCACAATGTCCAAGGCGAAACGGATCACAGCGCGTACATGAAACCCGACTTCTTTGACGCTCAAGTTACTCCTCTTGGATGGAGCCAAGTAAGTTTCTTCTGCCTTTCTCCATCCACAAATCGTACAAAAGCCCTCAGGAAATTAAAGAGTAATTAAAGAACAAGGCTTCTTAGCGGTCAGCGCTGCCGACATGCTCCTTTTATTTCCTTTGTTTTTTTATGGAACTTCCATGGCTCAAACCACCAGGAAAATTCCTTCTGTGTGTCATAGACAATATTCAGCCACCACTGATGGAAGATGCCAAATTTTCAGTGTCCATATTCCACCACTCCTGGGATAAATCCTGCTGACTTCTTTCAATGAATAATTTGTTAAAATCAACGGATGATTATCACTGTAGTTGTGATAAAAAAAAAAGGTCATGTTTGATTCAAGGTTGTAATGTGTTACTCTCTGTACATTGGATGAGTTTATGGGCCTGCATGTAAATTTGATCAAAATATCTATCAGTTGTTTTCATAACATTTTCATTTTCCCAAGTCCTGTGAGTAAGGTTCACCTGAATCTATAGGTCGATCGCCTACGGGAGCATGTGAAAAAATGTGGACTTGCCAAAAAGGTCGAGCTGGTTATTTGTTCCCCTCTAATGAGGTATAGTTTCCCATTATTCTGTCTGTCTCTTTAATTTTCTGCATCTTGTTCCAAAGGTGGGGGCAAACTTATGAGATTTATTGGCTTTACATGGTAGGCGTTGCCCTCAAGGTTTCAGTACATATAAAATTCGGATCAAGCTACTCTGTTACAACCTTATCATGTCAATGTCAGTAGCTACTCAACCTGCACAAAGTATTGTGTAATATATTAAACCCTGAAGTAATCTCACAGGACTATGCAGACTGCAGCGGGTGTTTTTGGTGGTGAAAACTATATTAATGGAGTAAGTGCACCTCCAGTGATGGTGGAAAATGCTGGAAACAGTGGGCGTCCGGCGATTTCAAGTTTCGGCTCCCCACCATTTCTTGCGGTCGAGACTTGCAGGGAGCGCTTGGTACTTCTTTTTACTGAAGAATAAGTACAAGAGAGCAATCATTTGTTAAATATTCTTGTTACACAGCTCGCTAAATAATAGTTTTTGTTGACTAAATAACTTCTTTTTGATTGTATAATTTTAGCCATCCTTTGTATATGTTTGTCACTTTCTTTACCTTTTCTTTTGTTTGATTTGTGGTTAAATCCAGGGTGTCCATCCCTGTGACAAAAGGAGGAGCGTAACAGAATATCGTACTCTCTTTCCTGCCATTGATTTTTCGCTGGTAGGTATCTTATTGTTGATTCATGAGCTATTTCATAATATATATCCGTTAATTGGAACAATGGTGTGCAATCTTGAATGGCGTATCAATTAAATGTACTCAATTTCCTTTCAGATAGAAAGTGATGAAGATGTTCTTTGGGAACCAAATGACAGAGAAACATATGATTCACTCGCAGCAAGGGGTATGAAGTTCATAGACTGGTAATTTTCTTTTAAAAGATGAATTCATTATTGTTATTTAGTGTATGATATCTTGAAGCACTACGACCATCTGGCTTCTCTTATGTTTTCGATGCCTGTATCATTACGAAATAATTTGTTCACTGGATATTCGGCCTTTGATTCTTGAACATGCTTGCAGGTTATGGACAAGAGAGGAGAAAGAGATAGCTGTCGTCACTCATAGTGGTTTATTATGGCACACCTTACGCATGTACAGCAAGGAATGTCATCCAACCGTAAGGCGTGAAGTGAGCAAGTAGTAAGTGTCTTCAAGTTGACCCCACCTTTTTTTGCCTTGTAGTCATCATTCTTTAAGTTCAACTAATGAATTACCAACCCAGCAACATTCATCATACTGAGGCAGATGTTATTACACCGCACATCAGAGTATTGTATTCGTAAGTTCTTAATATGCATTGC
Organism: Eragrostis nindensis; assembly: GCA_012490785.1. NCBI lineage: Eukaryota > Viridiplantae > Streptophyta > Magnoliopsida > Poales > Poaceae > Eragrostis > Eragrostis nindensis. The sequence goes on along the minus strand of JAAXCT010001104.1, from coordinate 196,837 downwards.
CTGATAAGATGTCCATGATGATAAGCATTGTGATACTGTCGATTTGATTTGCCCCTGTATAAAACAGCACAATGTTCGAAGCATGTTAAAAGTCATCAGAAGCATGTCTTACCTGTGAGCTCATCACAAGCACAATGTTTAAAACTTTCAATTGGTTTTATGCAGCTTTGCTAACTGTGAACTCCGGTCGTTGGTGCTAGTTGACAGGAGGTTTGTTTTCATCCCTATGTTTAACTGTTGTGCTTCTCTTTTCTTTGGTGATTTTGTTTGCAAAATAATGTCTTGAAATTTTTGTAACAGTATCTATATTTTCCGTATTACAGCATGCTTGGGTCAGATTCTTCCAGTTGCAACTACCCTGGAAAGATTCCAGCTGGGCTTGATCTGCCTAGCGATGTCGCAGATAAGAAACACATTGAGGAAGCTCGCGACAACTGAGTCTGTCTGAAGCAGTTTAGTGTTTAGCAACTTCGCAAAAAAAAAAAAAAAAGATTAGTGTTTAGCAATGATACCTTGATTCTTTTGTCAAATCAATTTTTATTTTGTTTAAGTTTGAATCGAAGCAAAGATAAATATCTACAGAAAGGAGTCATCTTTATCGATCTTCATTCATTCAACTTGTAGGCCATAGGATTGACTCTTATCTAGACATCTGACGTCAATCACGCTTCATCTACCGCAGCTCTGTCACGCTAAACCAAATCTTGTTATTTTTAACTCGTGGTATATCGATTGTAAACTAGCTGATGACAGACCCTGTTGATGGGAAGGTGTACCCTGTTCGTGTTTGTTCCTCAAAGGCGCAGATCCTAGTTTCCACTGAATTTGATCAACGCAATCAGTATGAGGACTTCGACAATTTATGTGTTTATTCTTTCGGATCTATCTCAATACACAATGAACCAAGCATTATTTACTACTGTGCTAAAGAATACGTGATGTAAAATTAAGGATTACAATCACAAACACTAGCACTGAATTGTGTCATAAAAAAACTGGAAAGATCCAAGACTGAGCAAGACACGTGGGTTATTTGTTATGATGATTATTGACTTCTCCACAGGCAAATATCGGAAGTTCCAATGGAGGTTCCACTTCAAGCACTGAATTCCAAATAACAGAACCCACAAGGTCAAAAAGTTACATAACAGGAAGTCAAGCATTACGTATCTACATCTTATTATTCTTGGCCATTTCTTCCACATCAAGCTCCACTGCCAAAACTGGTGCATCCTGGTTCATGGCCACGGTGCTGTTACACAGACAGTTGGATCAAGCATCAGTTTCTGTAGCTACATTATGAGATTGACAAACATTGTTGAATATAACATAGCAACAGACCTGTTTTCCACTGGACCGTGATCAACAGCTGTTCTTAAAGAGTATATCACCCGGCCAAGGATGTCAGTCATAGGAACAGGTCCAAACAATCGGCTATCCCTAGCTTCCTGATAGCAAAATTACAAAAACCTTACGAAAGAGCATTTGCTGGAAAGAAATTTACTAAATTACAAAAACCTTACAAAAGGCCATTTGCTGGAAAGTGATTTACTAATCACTAATTCATTAAGCCACTGTATACAATGCATCTGTACAATGAGTATGTGCCATATCTCACTAACATATGTTGGTAGGACAGTAAACAACAAAGCAACATCGCATTAATGATCCAGTACCATAATTACCTTAGGTTTTAGTGCTTGGTTGTCTGCCAGGACCCAGCATTGATCCTTTTCAAGTACAAAAGGCTCATCCTTCTCATCATTAGAGACCATTTCATACCCTTCCAGAGCTGCCAATCGTCGAACAATCAAATCATCTGATTTCTCCGGGTCTTTTAACAAGACTACATCCCCAACAAAGACTTGTCTGCGAACATAATTTGATGCATAAAGATTACAACATACGGAGATCTATACCAAATCTGATGCTACATGTATTATTTTTAAATATTTATATTCGATTCAGAAATGGAGACCAGTTCTGTAAGTATGACAAAAGATATGCTTATTCTACAAGATCCAGCAGTTGATTTGAAAGTGTACTACAGCTGGTCTTGGTCAATATGATAAGCATGAAAGAACCGTAAGAATTAATTTCCGCATAATCAACATACTATCTCTGTTCTTGTATATATGACGTTAGGAGAACTAGAACAGAGTAAATTATCATCTTCTACAAACAAAAGAAAATTAGATCAACAAAAAAGGATCCAGCATTTAAGATTTTGCATATCAGTAATGTGTTTAGAAAAAAAAATCATCATAGAAAACAACAAATTGACAGCACATTAATCTAAAAACTGGAAACTACGAACTCTTAAAACCAACAATTTTAAGTGTAGATGCAAATAATGCTTATTTTACAGGACATACAGAAGGTGAGGTAAACTGTACAACAAGAGAAGACTAAGAAGCTATCTACAATGTGCCATTTCCACAACATGCAAAATAATGTTAGGGGCATTTGTGTTCTTACACCTATTTTCATCTTCAATTGTGATTTTACCCTCACATTTTCAACTTTGTGATTTTACCCTCACTTTTTCAAACTGAAGCTTCAATTTACCCCAATTCCGTTAAAAGCACTTAACGGTGTTAAATGAATTAAAGACAAGAATGCCCTTGCAGATCTGCCCCTATTTTTGTTAGGACTTTGTGATTTGACCCTCTTTTGATATTAAACATTTTAACAGATCTTAAAAGCTTTTGAAAGTAAAATTTGATCGAATTTGCATGTTTCAACTATATTCCAAGTTTGATAAATTTTCTATGATTTTGCCAACATTTTGATAGAAATTGTATATGTTCTCAAATCAAACCTTCTGTCAGCCTGCAAGTACAAGCCATTGCATGGGGCATCATTGGTTTTAATTCGTTTACCATGCTTGCAACTAACGGTGTTTCAATCTGAGGGCAAGCGGAGGCTTCATTTCAAAAAGTGAGGGTAAAATCACACAGTTTGAAAAGTGAGGGTAAAATCACAATTGAAACTCATGGTTGGGGTAAGAGCACAGTTGTCCATAATGTTATTATCGCCACGTGTAAGAATGTCCAGAGTTATTAACTATAAATCTTATCACTTAGAGACAATGGTGTACATGCAAATCCTGTTGTTCATGCTGGAATCATGTAATTTATTATTTAATATCATGAGGTTGTGATAAATTCGTACTAGGTCAGGCATCATCATGTGGAAAAAATTAGTAGCAAACAAGGTGCAAGCAATAGGCATCACATAGGATGCCTAAATATATGCACTAGTTCTGTAGTTCACGCTGGGCCAGAATTTATTATTACTTTTTATCGCGAGACAATGTTAAATCTGTACTAGTTCATGCATCACCTTGTGGCAGCAAAGTTAGTGGCAAAGCAGGGGCAAGCATTGTATATCGGCATTGTATAGGACGGCGATATAACAAGGCCTACTATTCTGTTGATAATAAATTGGTGTATGCAAATTCAGATTGCTTGTCGAAATGGAACAATGTGCCATGAGGAATCGATTAGGGCTAAGCCTACACAAAATAGAATCCATGGCCCATATGCTATTTGTAAAAAATGAGCAAGATATATACACCACCACCAGGTCAGCCATCTATCACGGTACCTCCAAGACAATTCAAAGTAGTGAATAACTTCACCATGTGTTTTGCTGATGTAAACAGGGCCAAAAAGAAAGGGAAAGAGGGTACTTCTAACTGATAGAGGCCTTTATTTGGTTATGGAATACAGTTATTAGCTCCATAACCACAAAGATGTAAGTTAACAGTATGCTACGTTCGCAGGCGAGGCTTAAATGTCAAAGCATGTATTCTTATGTAAGTATTTTCTTTTGGGGAATGGTGTCGTGTTTGGGAGGGATTGGCATCATAGCTGAACCATCTTTCAAGAGTTGCCTGGTCCGGTTAGAACTGCAGCTAAGGTCATTTAACCATATTGTCCAATATGGCTGTTAAGGTGAGGGTGTATTCCCCACTTCAATAATAACCCATCACTTTATTAGTTACTGTGTCCAAGACTCCAAAAGGAACAAATACAAGTGCTCAAAAATTACCAAACTGAAAAAATAAATTCAAGCTGTTTCTTTGGTTACAACACTTATTAAGCAGCAAGCAAGAAGGAATGATGTAGTTGACAACTGAATTTGAAAATCCTACATTACAAAGATCAAGCATCCTGACTCCATGCTCCATGTTCACAAAGGCAGCCTAGCTCCCTCTTACACAGGGTCCAGATAGGTTCTGACCACTTTGGGTCTTTTGTACGCAGCCTTTCCCCGCATTTCTGCAAGAGGCTGTTTTAGGACTTGAACCCGTGACCTCATGGTCACAAGGCAACAGTTTTCCCGCTGCGCCAGGGCTCCCCTTCACATGATCAGAGAGAAATAACAGCAACGATGTTGGCAAGAGCCCAGCATAGGAAACTAATATGGCCAACATTTATTCTTCCATAGTTCACTGAATCGCTCCCGGCGTAATGGGTTGGGATGTTAGGGACGAGTGAGCGCTAAAAGTTAAATGAGAGATTTGTAAATAAAAATCGTAGGAGTAGAGCTGCTGAAGTGGCACTGCTTTTTTTTGTGTGTGTGCGTGTGAGATCTGTGGAACAAAGCGAATAGTTTATCTATTTTTAGTCAAAGAATTCCATGTAACTACTCCCACATAGCTGAACCAGGGCACAGACAAGACAAAACTTTGGCACACAAGAATTAGCTGCTTGTGAAGCAATCACATGCAAGTGAATTTTGAAACAATAGAAAGAGGCAAAGATAAGAGAGGGCAGTGGTATGAAAAGAGAAGGGGCTCACGTGGGGCTTAAATTTGCGAGCTTTCTGACAAGGAGGGTTCCTCCAGCTGCAGTTACAATGGGTGCCATGGCCTCACATCCTTTGGTCAGGTGTGTGAAGGTGAGCTTGCCTTGGAAGAAGTTTTTCCATATCGCATCAGTTAGCTCCGTGCTGTTGATCTGGCCGACATTATACTTCTGCAAGGAGACAGGCGGAAAGCAAAATGTGAACGAAGAAACGAAGTGAACAGAAAGAAAAAGTTATCGCAACATGAAACCACACAAAAAAGAAAAAGAAATTGTTTCACATTGTGCTCGCAGCAGGCACACATATGACGTTACACTGGTTTATTACCCAGTTTCCTAGGTCCGAGTTCTTCCGTTGGGTAGCATAAATCAGCTCCAAATCCAAGTGTATGACAGTGCTTGCTTCAATCAAGGACAAAATCGATGGACAGGTACAGTAATACAATCGACAAGTGACAGGCCGACCGACACACAGATAGAGGCAACTAAACAGAAGATGGTGAAAAGAGGGTAGACACTACCGGCGGGCGCGCATGGATCTAGCTAGGAAGGAGAAGGGTAGAGGGGGCATGGGGTACATAGGAGTAAGATGTATACCTTCCATGAGAGGGTGATGGAGTACTCGAACTTGTGGGCGGCATAGCGGAGCCACGTTGCCATCCCCAACCACTTGTTCAAGAAGTGCTTAGCTCCTCCTCCCCCTCCTCCTGTACTGCTGATCCCCTCTCCTTGCGGGGAATGATTGCCCCTGCTAGGTGGCCGCTGCTGGTACACCCCCAAGGCGCCGGTCAAAAGAGCCTTCCCTGCCAAAGGACCCGGGACGAGGAGGGGGAAGGGCGGCGGCCGGAGCAAGGGATGGAGGAAGAAGACGAAGAGGCGGCGGAGGCGGCGGCCGCGTCGCCCAGCAGAAAGATGGGATCTTTATTAGAAGAACCCTTTCTTTTCTCTCTGTCTGTGCGCCCTACAGATTAGCAGCCCCTATCCAGATACAGCCTGGTTACTTGTTGGGCTGGGCTGGGCTGGCCAGAATAAATACTTGAGAGCGTCGAAACCCGAAACCCAAAATATCAGGTGTTATTTCTGGTTGTAAATCTGAAAACCCAAAATTATCTAGGTAATTCGGGTTCCAGATCCCAAAACTCGAACAACCAATCAACCCGAAATTAACAGAAAAGGCCTATTAATCTTAGTGCAGCCCAGCAAAGCAACAACATTTTCTTTGCAATTTCAACCTACCCCAACTGTATCACCCACTCCTCTCTGCAAGTACCTTCCTCTTCTGCTCCTGTGTTTCATCCCCTCGTCGGCCCACTCTTGCACCAGTGTCCTCCCTCAGACTCCTCGCCCTACGATGATGGCGGTAGTGCATCTCCTCTCGCTATCTCATGGTTGTGCACCAAGTTCACAACATCGCATAATATTGAGTAATTCGGGTATCTAAAATGTCGAGTCCTTGTGTTTTTTAGGCTAATTTCGGTATCGCTTTTGGAAACCCAAAATTTCAAAAACCCAAAAAAACTCGACCCGAACTTTTCGGTAATCCGAACGGCCAGTGCTGATGCTGGCAGTGGGCCAGTTCTTCCTTCTCTCACTATCACTGTTAGCAGAGTTTCAGGACCTTAACAAAAATTAATCCAGGGTTACTCTATTTCTTCAGACCGAGTATGACAAATAACAACTGTCCTGCGTCCACATTTTAAGCAGCTCAGCTCGTCCTGCAGCATATTTGCATGGATTGAGAAAGGATTCGATTTTCATATCTTTAAGATGCTAAGGAAGATACCTAAGGCGTTGTCTAGCTCAAAATTTGTCTGGCACAATATTTTCTTCAGACACTGGAGCACTTGGTGAAATTTTCGGTGCCGTAATGCTGCAAAGGACAGCACATATCAAGCGGCTGAAAAAAATATCCACAATGCAAAGGAACAGGCAGGAATGCTAAACTGAACAGAAAGCAGTGGCCAGTGAGATGCCAACTCTGTTATGCAACAATGATGGAAAAAGACAGCATGGATCCCTCATTCAACACTGGGCTCTACATGCCGCCGGCGCCAACAAACACAGCATACGTACACGCTTTGCACGCTGCCTGTGCAGGACAATGATCCAACCGCATCAAAATGTTATACCTTCCAAGCGAACCGACGGAAACATGGGCATATGTAATTCATTATACATGTTGCTATGAATCCCAGTTACAACAAATATATAACTCTATGGTATTCCTCTGTGCGTGCGGAGTAAAAACATCTCGATGAATTTGTTGTACTGTGCGGTGTACATCCCGTGGTACACGAGAAGCCAGACGATGGTAATGAACTCGCCGCCATTACTGAGCTGCCTGGCATGCGAATCTCGGCTGCAATGGTCCGCGGCATAAAGCATCATCTCCACCCACACTCAGAAGATCAGTCCCAACGTGTCAGATGTGCCCAAGTCAATGAGCTCTTTGGCGAGCAAGACGGCGCACACATCGCCAGAGTCACAAAACGGTTTGAGGTGTGGATCTTGTGTCTCCTCTTCCAATCAGTTCCTGAGACATAAGAATCAAGTTAGAGCATTTTGCATCATGCATAATGTGATGGGTTTAACTCTTTCGCATTACATGGTTTCACTATGTTAACGAAACCCTGATTTAAAACGCACATGCACCTTTTTCTACTTTCTTTTCAGTCAGCTAGTCAGTAGTCAGAGCATGGCCCCTTTGCACCGACGTGAGCAGAATGGTACGAGTGGCCCGATTGTTATGCTCTATCTTGTACATACTTTCTTTAAATTCAGTCAACATAAGCTAAAATATTTTGTGGATTTTTGCCGCACAATAATTCTCCAAGTGTTCGTGCGTGCTTGCATTGTCATCGTCGCTGCCCTAGCTGGTGATAGAAGCGCCGGTCATCTCCAACAGACTATGGCCCAACGAAATTCAAATGTAATTGTTTTTTAGGTACCCTTTTGAGTGCACGTCTGTGCGGACATGTAAAAAAGTCGGGTTTTGCCTTGTGACGCGACTTGTCAGATGTAAAAAAGCAGGTCCAATAATCCTAAAATCTTCTATATTTTTAAAAATATTTACTAATGTGTGTTTCAGTCTGTAAAATTATCGACAGAGCTAAAGCCATTGCCCCAAGAATAAATACCAAAGAGTACGAAATAAATCGAGTCCCGAAGCAGCACATACCTGCACATCTTTGTATGAAAAGCTTCTCCCTTTGTGGGATCCTGGGGCAATTGGGGCCTTCATGGTGGGGCATATGGCACAGGTTCCAGCTTCTGGGAGATGCCATCCCTAGGTTGTCCTCATCAGTCCACTAACTTTCCGAGTACTTGCACATCTCGATATATAAATTGTGGTGCGCACGGCCTGGCAGCATGTCGGGTTTTGCCACCAGAAGGGAACATCATGTAATTGGATGGCACCCTTGTAGCTTCAACTAGCTTTAATTCGTGGCCAGCTCTGGATACCCGGATGAACACATCGGTTGCAATGTGCCAAACAAGTATGCTCACATCGAAGTCAATGTTCACACTCCATTGAGCAAAGTCCTTGTATGCTCCCATTCTTTCTAGTACCATGCGGCCTCTTGCGCTATGTCTGACAGAGGCAGCGCTTGCAACACCAACTTCCTGAGATCTCATGTTGACAAAGAGTCAGTGCCTGAGATATGAAACTTGTTCCACCAATTCTCGAGGTCCATCTTCGTAGCCAGTCTGCTCCCTGGCTCAGTCCTGTCGCGGGTGCATAGATGGAACAGGTTATACTGCCCAACGGAGTCCTGCTACAGTCTCCTGCTTGCTGGCCAGAAAGGGCGGCAAAGCGAAAAGAAATGAAGAAGCCGTTTAGCCAAGTAAGAGTACCAGTGTCGATGTACTCTCTGTGCCTTGCAGTGAACGAAAGAGCATGTCCAGCTGTGAGCTCGATAATACTGCCCTACACACTGATGTAGCCTCCAGGGCCAAAGCCCCAACCAGTAAAACATAATTAATAATCACGTCGGTCCAATCTTCCCTGCCTCTGATGCTGAGCTGGAACAAGACGAACGTAGTGGCTGTGCCAAGCAGTGAATTAAGATGGATGCAGAAGCCGTACCATGCGTGGATCACTGCCACATTGGTGTAAGGATGTCATACATCAGAGACAGCTCCACCTTAAGAAGCTTATATATGTCCTCCCCCATGATAACTTTTACAGTAGAATATCATGAATCAAATAGGCCGGCTCCAACGTGATGTCAAGGAAGAAACTCTTGCAGACTGCAAAACTGTAGTGAGCTTCAAGCAGGATTTCCTCTTCACTCTTAACCTCCATAACAAATCGATATGGTTTAGCCTTGTGACGCGACTTGTTGCTGTCGTGAATGCTGCTCATGCTGCCACACTTGAGTGCCCATATTCTCTCACAAACATGGAGATGGTGGCAAGCAGGAGCAAGATCCGGCTGCCAGACATGTATTTGTAGATGACATAAGCAGCTCCTAGGACCTGCACAACAAGAGTTTGCAGGTGGCGCAACCACAGGCTTTTGTCTTCAAGAGCATAAGCGGTGATGTTGTCTGGTTCATCGAGGTGCAGCAGTAGGAAAGGTGCAGCAGTAGGAAAGGCGCCCAGAACGCCACCAGATGATGCTCGCTAGACCCGCTGATGACTGATAGACGGCCCACTGCATATATCGCAGTGGAGTCAACCAGCAGTTAAGCCAGCCATAGGGAAACCCTCAACATAGTGGAGGAGCTATGCTGACAGATCCCACTGAAGATGAGGAGGAATAAGAATGACTGCAACGTGAAGCTTGACAGGACCATGGTTTGTGTACACCAACCGTTCCACAAATGCGCTAGCTAGACATTCAACTTTCATTGCTCCGTTCCTCAAACTGTCTACAGAAACATGTCAAAGAACCCACATTAGCAACTATATCTGTATGCCTTCAGATGCATAATATGCAAAGGATTGAATGTGCAATGGAATAGCTAACATTAGTGATAAGACAAGTAATGCAAATATTAGAGTAATGCAACCAATAATGTCCGCGCACAGAACACCGAAAGATAGATTCAGTATGAGCACAATGTGAACGAAATGGAGGAAGAATTCTGTCTTTCTTAGATGAAAAGGGTGTGAAGGGACGAAGACACAAATTGAAAATGAAGACATACACTGCCAAACAGGTTTGGGGCATATATGCACTAATCTAACTGCTTAAATACAATCACATGAAGCTTCTGGATGCAACAGTCTGTCCTGGTACAAAAAAAAAATAATGGGTTGGCAAGGCAAATGATTACAAAACCAAAAGGAACCATATAGTTTGCCTGGTGATGGCATGACTAGGGATCGTGACTTGGTTCTCACCATTCTACTAACGTCCAAATCCTGATGCATAAAAATAGTCAATCATAGTCTAACGTCACCCAAGACAATCTGCATGACATGACATGACAAGTGTCTTAGTTATAGTTAAACAATCACAATTAAGACAATGAGTACGCCAATCAATCGTTACCTCCCTCTTAGTGTACCGTATCATCCGGTCACTCAATCAATCGTTGGGACCTTATTGCAAATGCATAGTTCAGTAGCATCTTGGCATCTGCACACACTTTCATCTCCAAATCGCACATGGATGTGTATGTTGCATTTCTCAAATATTCACAATTATTCTTCTTATACGAAGACTTGACCTTGTGTGGCAGCATAGCCTGCAATGTAAACTGAATCAAAAGTTTCCATGGTTAGGTCACTCCCAATGCTCTATCAATAGGATTACAGATGAAAGACACAAATATAACAACAACAACAACAACAACAACAACAACAAAGCCTTTTTATCCCAAGCAAGTTGGGGTAGGCACAAATGACAGTAAAAAATTGCACTCACGAGATAAAACCGTATGCCAGGCCGACGTGCCCGTACATAAATATCTGTGCATCAGAAATGTTGCCATGTTGTACATAAATATCTGTGCATCAACAATCTGAAATTTATTAGCTTACATTTACAATGGCATTGCTTACAGTACAGTTTTGGCTAAGGTCATAATCCAAGAAGTTCTCCAGCTATGATGAATCGCACTAGGTAAGTTGCAACAAAGGGCAGCATTATAACAGGTGTGCTTGATCCCTGCCAAAAATGGCGAAAAAACATACACTTGCCACCAAGATAGGGTTAAAAAAAAGACATGCATCCTTGCAGAAGGTCCCTGCAGGGTCTTTTTGCTTTCAACGTAATCATGCATTGATTGAGGATATCAGTTAAGTAACGATTGATCTACAGCAACAGAACATGGTATGTCAAATAACAACCATCGTGAATCCAGGTATGACTATGGGTTCCAGAGACAAAACAAGAATGTGATGTAAACTCCTTAGATATGTTGAACTGCAGATGTAAGAAACTATCCTGTCAAAAAATTACCTGATACAACATAATCACACTCCAAACTGCCAAGCACAAGGTTGGACATTTAATTAGAGCATAATGCTGCAAAAAATTGTTCTAAAAAAATAATGCTGCAAAAATTGCAGATTTCCTTCTTTCTTACAGCAACAGAAAAAGATCATGTCGGCAAGAAATAGCATGGTAACATGCAACAGTGAAGCACAATCTCTGTTGGATCCTGTATAAATTGTACGGTAAAAGATTTTCTGATTTCATATTGACGGATTGCATCACCGTATGTCAGTCATCAATACCAGGGAAAACAAGATTAAACAGGATCAATCTAGGTCAATCCTGATTTGCTAGACCTTCCTTTAGCCACTACCTTGGGCCCTTAAGGCCGCCGGTCACACCACATGAACAAGCATACACGATTATTCAAGTAACTATGTAGTAACAAATACTTGAATGGAAAGAGGACGTTAATATTTCAGTAACTGGCGTTGTTATGAATCCTAGTACTCATTATTTTCTTACATTGACTATGTTCCTGTGTTGGTGTGCTAGTGGCTAGTGCACTAGTAACTTGCTGTCTTTGACTGCAGGTGGTGAATCCTCAGTTTTCCCTCCATAATGGGGGGATCATTTCAGGTGAAAATTTGCATGGTCATCTAAACCAAGTTTTCACCACTCATTGGGTTACTTTCACTTACGGATTTAGCTTCACCAAAGTCGTTAAAGCTCTTGGAGACTCCCCTGGAGGCTCCAGAGTAGTACTTGAAGTGATGTGCCAGTAGGGACACAATGGTGATGAACTCTCCGCCATTACTGAGCTGCCTCGCATGGGACTCTTGGCTGCAATGATCCGCCGCATACAACAACATCTCCACCCACACCCCTAAGATCAGTTCCAAAGGGTCACGGTCATGCCAGCGCATCTCTATGCTAAGAAGCTCATTGGCAAGCAAGACTGCATACATATTAGCACTGTCACGGATCGATGCCCCATGTGGTTTTGGTGCCCTTACTGATCCCTGAGACAGAGGAGGCCGGTTAGGCAGAGATATTGCACATCTAATCTATCTAAACATGCATGTCCTTATAGAATTCAGGCATACACATGCTGACATAGTGACATACACAATCTCTATCAGTCTTCTTTGCAGTTAAATAGTGCACATTGAACATGGGTATGACATCATAGTTCGTGTTGGGTTCCACATTATTTCCAGAAACAGTTAAATTGGTCACATGAAATTCAAAATGAAACTTTGACCGAAGAAAATAATACTGGAACTGCTTTTTTGGAATAGTTTTGAACATAGGATGTGCTGGTTCTGTTAGTAAAGTGAGCAAGCTTGAAAACCGAAACTTGTTTAAAGGTTTTTTAGATTTTCAAACATATTTACTCACACAACGTGCTTCAGATGAAATGGCAACATTGAGATGAGGCAGGGCTTGAGCCAAATTTATCCAATAATAAAAGAACGAATATTCAAACAATATGAATGAATATGAGGCCCCATTAATTTCATACCAGTGCAAATTGCGAGAAACTCCAGACCATCTCCGCGAGCTTCTCTCTCTGTGGGATCCTCGATGGATTCGGGCCATCATGGTGGAACAATTCCTTAAGCAGAGAGTACGGGTTCCATGGGATTGAAGATGCCGCTACTGAGTCGTCCTTATCACTAAAGCACATACGACATTGTCCTTCTATTTGTTCGCAGGATGTGAGATGTACATTGTGGCGAGCAGCACCAGGCAGCATGTTGGGTTTTACCACCAGAAGGAACATCATGTAATTGGATAGCACCTCGGTAGCCTCAGAAAGTTCTTTTGCATGTTTGGCCTTGGATTTACGGATGTACAACTCCGTTGCAAGGTGCCAAACAAGGATGCTCTCGTCAAAATCAATGTTGACACTCCAGCGAGCAAATTCCTCATAGACTTCCATACTTTTCAGTATAAAGCTGCCTCTTGAGTCCAAATCTGTATCTTTGTCTTGCAGTGCTTGCTCTTTGTCTTGCAGCGCTTGCAGAACCAATTTCTTGAGATCTTGTAGTGACAAAGAGTCAGTGTATGAAAAAGTGCCTGAGAAGTGCATCGTGTTCCACCAGTCCTGAAGCCCCAACTTCATTGCCAGTCTGTTTCCTATCTCGTTTGTATTGCGGGTGCACAGGTGGAACAAGTTATACTGCCCAATGGAGCCCCACCAAAGTCTCCTACTTGGCGGATGAACACGTCGACTAACAGAAGTGATAATATGGAGAGGCCACTCCCAACCCCTGCCCCTTTGATGCAATAAAGAACAGGTCCAGGTGGACAATAGAGCTCTGAACACTGATATGACCTCCAGAACCAAAGCACCAACCAGCAAAACATAAGTGATCAACACATCTACCTTGTGGTATCTGTCTCCTCTACTGGTTATGCTGAGCTGAAACAACAGGAACGCAGTTGCTGTGCCAAGCAGCGAAATGAAATGGATGCAGAATCCATACCAAGTGTGGATTACCGCTGCCTTAGTGTACAGGAAGTCATACATCAGAGACAGCTCCATCTCGACCAACTTGTATAGATCCTCCCCCAAGTAAGATAGTACAGAACGTGGTTTGGATTGTGAAAGAACCGAGGGATTCGGTAACATTATGATATCGGCAAAGACACCTTTGCAGATATCGAATTGGGTGTGGGCTCCAAGCAGAATTTCCTCTTCACTGGTACCCATCCTCAACAATTGATTAGGGTTAACCTTGAACTTTGAGATGCTGATGCTGCTGCGGATGCTGCCAATGTTTCCACACTTGAGAGCCCATATCCTCTCACCATACTTAAGAAAACCAGCAACAAACATAGAGATGGAGGCCAGCAGAAGCAAGGTCCCACTGCTGATCATGTACCTGTATATCACATAAGCAGCTCCAAGGACCTGAACAGCCAGAGTTTGCAAGTGGCGCAGCCAGAGAGTGTTGTCTTCGAGCGCATAAGCTGTGATGTTGTCTGGGCCACCCAGATGGAGCAGGAGAAACGGTGCCCAGAACGCCACCAGCTGGTGCTCGTCTGATGTGTCGTCGACAGATAGGTGTCCCAGGGTGTAGATTGCCGTGGAGTCGGCCAGTAGATATGCCGACCAGAGGAAGAACTTCAGCGCATTAGAGGAGCTACGTCTGCGGATCCCTCCGAAAACGAGGAGGAATACTTGCAACACAAAGCTTACAAGAACCAGGATTTGTATCCCCCATTCGTTCCACAGGTGCACTAGTTTTCCAGCTGTAACTGCTCCGGTCCTCATAATATCTACAGTAACATGTCAAAGAACCCAACTATATTAGCACGTGTCTTGTGCAATGAAAATATGCAAGGATTGGATGTCTAACAGGATGGTTTACAAAAGTGATCACAAGACAAATGAAAATGGTTGCAGATAGACAGTTAATAGCATGATAAATGAGTTGGTACAACTAGATCGACGCATCTTATCTAACTGGTTTTTCTCAATGCAATAGTCAATGCATAGTTAAGTAATTAACGCACAATGTTGAGAGATTAGCTTCATAATTTGAGAAAATAATGAAGTAATATGAACTATTCAGGCATGTATCTATCATACTCCATCCATCAATGTTAGCAGATTTGTTTGTTTGGACAATGCTTTGACCGATAATTACCGCATTAATTTATCATTCTATGAAACAAAACTATAGTCATAAGAAAGCATTTTAAATAAATGAATCTAATAAAATCAATTTTATGTCACACAACAAATGCCTGTCCTAACGAAATGGAATACATCTTGCATTAATGGACGGAGGGAGTACTATATAAAAGAGCTATCTCATTCAGGAAGGGTTTCTTCATTTCATTTCAAATTAGGAAAATGAAATCATCACAATCCATTGATCTAATAATGTTTTCCACTTCACTGTAAAAATGACCATGATCTTTCTGGATTATACATTTTAGATAATTTTTTTGAATCTCTCAGTTATCTATTGATGTGCAAGCGCAACTAGCTCGAACAAGTGAAGAGTTATATCTTGGCTGTACAAATCCTCCAGAAATAGACCCGTCAGTAATTTATTAAAGCAAATAAATTGGAAACATGGAACAGATGGTGAGGTGGAAATTCAAATGCCACTCCTTGTAAGCTTGCAAGACCTGTCAGCATCTTAGATCATTAATTAGCATCCAGGCATATGCACACTTGCATATGCAAATCACTCATGGGTCGGCATGTTGCATCTCTCTAAGATTAGTAATTATGGGATGAGGATACATAATAAAGAACATGTCTTGGTCTTCCATCACATGGTGGAGGCCTATCACAACATCTGGTCTCTCCTATCTTAATTCATCTATTGGAGTCTGCGATTTCTAGTGAACAAAATATCTCAATCGCTAAAGAGAAGGACATGTAATGCATGCCAACAACTAAATAGGCTCCGCCACCTTGTAAGTAGTGATGACATTAAAAGTGCAGGGTGGCTCTTCCAAGCTCAGATTCATTGGAAACAATTAATCCCATGGTTTCTGCATATTTTAGAGTTAAGAAGTTGCGACACATATAACCTTTAACTATTCCAGAAAAGTTATAATGCCCCTATGTTCAATAAGAACTTGCCCATGTTGAAATGGAAAATGGACACAACATGTTGGTGATGATCAGTAACTACTGGCCCATTTACATGGCTCCTATGTTGACAGATATGGAGTGATGTATTTTCACAATTTTGTAGTATGCACATTATCTATCCGCATGCTGGACTCGTCCAATGCTACACTAGGAGGGGGTTATTAAAATTGAGAAAGAACATTGGGTGATTTAGGGACATCCCACTCTGCTCAAGCTGTGCCCTCCTACAGGTGGGCACTAGCAATCCGTTTCTCAATCGCCACCATCTGTGCCTGTGCCATTAACTGCTTTCATTTTCACATGGCTGGAGAAAAATAGCAGTGGCATCTAGGGAACTCTCAGTATAGATACAAATTTGGGCCATGAAATAAATCTATTTTGAAGAAATTTGAGGCACAAATATTTTGAAAGTTCACTCCCTACAATTATGATAAATGTCAGTTTGGCAGGACTAGATGTTAGAGGATTGGGCAACAACTAAAGAGGTAAGAAAGATAAGTAAAGTCATATGAGTAAATGTTCAAAAGTGGTACTGCACTATTCCTTGAACTTGATCAACCTTATGGAATTAACAAGTATTTATCACCAATATTGAAGACGCATGATTTAATCACAAAACTACGCTTACGCACAAGCATAGCTGCACAGGTTGCTCGCTAACATGGGTGATGATTAGGTTAAAAAAAAAGGAGGGTTAGAGGAGAAATGAACAAAGATTATTACTTGGAAGTTAAATTGGCCAGCTTTCTGACAAGAAGAGTATGTCCAGTTGCAGCTATGATGAGGGCCATGGCGTCACGCCCTTTGGTTCAATGCTTGAAGGTGAGCTTGTCTTGGAAGAGGATTTTCCATCCCGCAGCAGTCAGCAGTGACTGGTGATCCAACAGAGACTATACTTCTGCACAGAGACAGAGGCAAAGCAAATTATGAATAAAAGAAAAGCTACTGCTTTTTGAAAAAGAAGGTGGATTACTCAAAAGAAAGACTGATATACAATGTATCCCTTGAATTAGCACATGACGATGCAAGAAAACCAAAAGCTTGCAAAATCTATCATGGGCATGCAGAGGTAATCTCCAGTGAACAATCGAATATGATTAAATCAATGTAGTAAGAGATAAGGGAATCAGTGATGTAACGGATGGAAATGTTGCATTTGTCTTCCGTTCCCAGGGCAAGGTTGTTCCCTTATCTAACTTACTTAATCAAATTGTATGGTATCAAGTATCAACGACTAATCGACCGAACACACTAGTATAAACAATCGATGAGGAATGGAATACGAAATGGAAGCATGCATGGATCTAGAGAGGTGTATGAAGCATAGCGGTGGAGACAGGAGATGGAAATATATACCTTCGATGAGAGGGAGATTGGCTAGAAACTTGTGGGCGGCCTAGCGGAACCAAGAACTTCCTCCAAGGTTCGTCTCCCCCTCCCTCCTCCTCGACTGATCCCCACTGGTCCTTCACTGCTCGGTGATAGAGTAGGGGCGTGTTACTCACTAGTCGCCAGTCACGGGAGAACCTCGGGGCACCCGATAGAAGCGGATTGCCGGCGGCGAGGCGATCGAGGGGAGGGCCACCGGAGCGGGGAAAGGAAGGAAGAGGACGCAGCGGCCGCTCGCGCGAACGGGAACGCTGGTTTCTTTTTCCTTTTCTTTTTCCCCTTTTCTCCTTCACTTATATTATGTATATGGTCAAATTGAAAAAAAACTTTTGCATTTGTATCTCATAATTTCATTTGGTCTTTCCATTAGCATGTTCTAACATTGGCCAAATTTATAGTTCTCTAGTCGAATTAACAGGCAACCGTGACATTTTTTTCTCTATTATTAGCATTTAAGCAACGTTGCATCGACATTAAGAGAACTTAGCTATGACGCATAAGCAAAGTGTGAAAAAGGAGTACAGGGATTGTGAGATATTTGTCTATAATCCTGTAGGAATATAGAAACTTAAAAAGTTTCCAAGTGCTAAAATATATAAAGATTATATAAATGGCTACATAAAACCTCCATAGGTGAGGTTCTTTATTTGATCCTTGTAATTATCATATTTACTGCACTAACAATAGCCTTAAACTATTTTAGTGAAGTAAAGCAATGGTGTTCCCTCGTCAAAAAAAAAACAATGGTGTTGATTTTCATCAATAAGTAATGGGATGATGACTTTGTCTAAAATTTAAAACTATCTGTCTCTCTCTCTCTCTGGCTTTGGCGTATCGCTTGTCTACAGTTCGTCGTAGCACTAGGTCAACTGGAGGAAAAGACTAGAGATGATGAAGAGAACTAGGATGTATTATGTTCCATTTTCTCTTTATAAATCCATTTCCCATTTCGCAAAGTGTCATGTTCAACTCATTTGTATGACTTTGCAGTAAAATCGTTATCTGCCAATTGAGGAGAGGACCACGATTAAAGTAGTTAGGCAGTGCGGCAGTGGGGTCAAGAAAGGTTGTGGCCATCGATGGTGGTAGAATTAGACACGTTGGCATGGCATCCTGTCACACATTGTTAATGTTCGGTGGAACAAAGGCGTTGGGAACAGTGGCGAGGGTGCCCTGTACGAATGGAGGAGGAAGCCACAGGTGGTTCCAACTCATCTGTTGCTATACAAAGGACCCAAAACCAGGATTGACAGGGACACCACGCAGGACAACACTCACACATTGCGCTTCTGTTGATACAGTATATCCATGCCTAAACCCACAAGAAATATAGCTAACTTGCTATCGAGAATTGAGTTATAGCTAAATTGCCTTATATTATATGGTTTACATACGTCTGCAACTGTCCCCATCGGATTGATTACCAAGACGACTTGAGATGATAACTCTCTTTTCAATCACTGTCAGAGGTGGGCAGTTCATCATCCACGACTTTGCCCGCCATCACTATCAGTGGCATTATCTTCTGTTGACACCTCAGGCCTTCAAAATGTCGTGAAACGCCGAGGGTCGGTTCCGTTTCTTCAGACAGAGCTCCTGCAAGGAAATTTATTAATTGACTGATGTTTAACTTCCAATAGCTCTACTTCTAAAATCAGAATAGAATATATCAAAGCAAAAGCCTCAGGCTGTTTCTTCTTATCTTATCCTGCTGATTTCACTTAATAGTGCTTTCTGTGTGCTTAGGCTGCACGTTACAGTGTTTTGTGTATTAGTTTCTTTATTTGTGAGCATTCATCCTTAAAGTTGAAAAAGGATTACTTAATTTTACTGTAAATGGAACAATGAAAAAATTTCTCCACTTTGTGCATAGGTGTACCAACCACGTTCTTGTAATGTGGTAGCACATAGACTAGCAAAATTCGGATGTGAGTTAGAGGCTGGTGCTGTTATCTCTTGGCCTGAGGGACATCCTACTTTTGTAAGCTCTCATGTGGCTGCTGATGTACAGTCAGCCTCCAGTTAATGGAATTCCTGTTCCACTTCCCAAAAAAAAAAATCTCCACTTTGTGAATAGGTTTAAAAGTTACTGCTACTAATGGTGCTCATTACATGCATGGTAAAAAATCAGCAGCATTACAAATCTAGGCTTCTAGAACATCAGCACATTCACATGTACATTACCTCCACTGCAGATGCCACCCTCAGTAAGCTAGCCTCGCCCCATGGACGACCTATCAGTTGCAAACCTATAGGAAGGCCTTGCTTGTCATGGCCGACCTAAGAACAGAAGCACCAACATGTCAAGGTATCAACAAGCTAATCTCTAATTTGCACTAGATTCTTTTTAAACATCCACAAAACTTCTCCAGCAGAAAGAACACCAACGTTATGCCGGAATATTTATGCATCAACTATCTGAAATTCATCATCTGGAAGATAATGTACTTAGCAATGACACCACTTACAGGCACAGTTATAGCTGGCAGACCAAGAAGGTTCCCGGCTATAATGAATCGCATTAGGTAAGCTGCAAAAAAGGGGTGGAATTAGAAAAGTTGTACTTAATATCTGTAGCACAAACAAGCATACTAATATGAAGAATCAAATTGGACATATACCATTTGCTTAGAAACTGCTTAAAAGTCATCTGACCTAGCGGTACTACTTCCATACTGCGACTAATTTTTTTTACGACTGCAGATAGGAAAAACTTTCCCAGTATAATGGACCAATTCCCTCCACAAACAAATTGTGCAGGTTCTTTCTTCAAACTGAATATCTAGTTGCATCTCAACGTACAACAACATCACACACTGGCTGCGCCAAATAACAACCATCTTAGACCCAGTTTTCAGCAGTTTTTGTCCAGCACGTCCGACAAAAATGACTGCATCAACCACCCATGAAAAGTAAAGCTAGCCAAAAAGTTTTAAAGGCTGAATGAAATGGAACTTTTGACTGGAACATGTTTCAAGAAATGCATTTGAAGTGAGAATTTAGTTGTAAACATGATGGGAAAAGCATTCTAAAAGTATGAAACGGTAGCAGGAACTGATTTTCTAGGACAGCAAATAGCGATGGCAAGTTCATCTTGCCGGTTGCTACCCACTGAACTCAACGAACGAGGAATTGTAAAAAGAAGATATTACACACTCTGACAAGTCAAAGAGCTACTAGTCAAGATGCCCGAAAGACAATATCCTGCTCACAATTTACCTGATACGACATAATCAGACTCTCCTGACTTCAGAGCGCTTGGTGGTATTTTTGGCGCAGTAATGCTGGGAAAACAAAGGACAATGCACTTCATAAAAGAGGAAAATCATACAAAAGCATCTTAAAATATGGTGTAAGCAAGTAAATTAGATATGCAACATCATTCCAGAGAGATGTATAGATACTTATGGATTAGTAATTGTCTACCGTGTTCATTTAGGTTTGAGACCGAATACCTAGCCATTCCATAACATCACAGTTTACTTCCATAAAGCTCCAGAGATCACTCTTGGATTATACCCATCAGTTCAGAAGTATATGACATTAAAGACTATAGTTGTCAAACTTCAAAGGTTAAGCACTAATATATGCAGAACTATTGTTTATTCTCATGAGACTACTAACTTTAGATGTGCCACGAGAAGTTAGTTAGAAATTTGACGTCTATTACCCAGTTGTAGGGGTCGCAATGAAATCAACCTTCTTGAAAGCTTCCATGTGGTAGTGCATTACTCTTCTCCTATAAGATCCATCAGAAGGTACAGTCAGCACAAATTTAGTACAACAACAAAGGAACAAGGCAAAACGAAGTAACATGAAAACTCAATTTTTTTTTTTTTGCATATCTCACTTATTTTCATGTTCGGTTAGCTACATAGACTTTGCAGTTTGACTTTTGGCTCAATTTTCCAAACCAAACATTACAGAAAATACTACAATGAATTCACAGCCTATATGTTTGGTCATGTTCACCTTATGCATTGAGAAGCAACATAATCTGTCGCAGTGAACGACCCAAAAAGTGCCAGACTTGTTCGAGTATCCAGTGTAAATTCAGTTCGCCTTCTGGAAGAGTTAAGAAAAGTAAGATCAACAGGGCAGAAAAGGGAATATTTTGCGATTCAGAGAGCAAATGCTAACAAATAACTGAGGTTCTCATGTCAGGGACCAATAATTTCAAGAATTATTTCACAGGAAAACTTTTGACGTTTACTCATCGGAATAAATTGAGATTTGAGACACTGTTAAAAAGACGTTACCCTGCTTTGTAATGAGGATTCAAATCACAGAATGATTCTGAGCCAATTGAGACAATATGGGCAGTACGCATCTCTTCAAGCTCTGGTAATATTATATCTTCTATCTTGAAAGAAGTAAATCAAACCATGTTAGCTGAGAAGTCAAATAAGAGGTGGACACCGACAGGCGTATATAGCAGATCCACATCATCAGCTCGAGAATCAGTTGAGTCTAACAGGAATTGCGTACAAATAAACATTGACATTTTTCAATATTCATGTAACGATAACCACTGATTGAAATAGGATGATATTATTGATCTACACAGAACATACTTGTAAAGCCACATCAGAAAGAATATGCTTCCGTTCAAAGATGAGTTTGTTCAACTTAAGATGCATGGCCTATGGGAACTTCTATGTCTCTATATAAATATCAATCGACAATTAGGCAAGTAGATTCGTTTACTTTTAACATCTAAAGTGTGTTGATACAGAAATGGGCTTACTTGACATCCGAAGGAGCTGCAAAGAAGATTAAGTGCATCCTCACATGTATTTGAGATCTCAGGATCAGAAACATCATGAAACCACTACAAAAACGAATTTCTTTTAATAAACATATGCATGCCAAAATAATGTTTAGTGCGAACAAAAACGTACCTCTGTATATTTTCCTATTTTCAGTGATCCCAATATATTGCTGTTGTCAGGAGATACCAAATTTGGAACATATAGCGGTGACTGTAGAGAAGAAGCATCATGAAGTTGTGAGCTTGATGGAATGGATTGAACTGACCATCAATTTTAGAGTTATCCTGCATTAGCATTACTGGGGAAAGATGGAGAAGGTATGCTATGATTGCCACACAGCAGGGTAATTTAGTTTTGAAAGAAAAAAAGAAGAGAAAGTGCGGTGGGGTGGCGTGGGTTTCCCCATGTTGGGGCTTGATTTGTAACAAAACCCTTTTTTTCTCTCTCTAATACAAAGATACACAGCTCTCCTGCGCGTTCGATAAAAAAAAAAAAAAGAGGAAGTTCTGTTCTTGTATCTTGTCTAAGAAAAATGGCTGGGACTGACAGGTGCAATGCAACATCATTTAACTGATATGAAAGACTTTTCAGTATCCCTGGTATATAACAATAAGGAAAAGAGAAGCATAATATCTTACTGGTCTAAGAGTAAGCTTCTCTGAGTGTCTCGAACCAGCTATTGCAGAATACCTGAAACCCCATACAGTAGAGTTTTGTTTTAAAGAAAACTCAGTTTCATCTACAGAATAGTTGAATCTAATGATACTTTATATCATGAAAAAAAAGGGCATTAATAAATTTCCAGTTTAGCAAAAGATAGCATGGTATCGTGTTTAACGGACTTATGCAAGGGATAACATGGTATCATACAGCAAGCCAGACTGCTTACACTAGCATAGCATCCTCGACTGAGGCTGCAAGAGGAGAAGCAACTTCAACAGTCCCGGTGTCACATAGTACCCTGCAAGCAAGATGTCTAATTACATAACTGGCAAACGAATGGACTTCCAAATATTATCTAATGCAGGATTAACAGCTAGTAGCAACTAATTAGTCCACTTAGTTGACTATTGGACAATACCATGAGCCCATAACAGATAAAGGCACAAGCTGTTTTCGAACACAATGAACATTAACTGGTGACAAGAGCAGCTTATTTTAAGAGAGGTTAAATAGTAGTCTGATCCACATGAATTATGATGAAAAAAAAAACAATGAACTTGAATTTCTCTTTATTACCCAGTCATGTCTGTCCGTCCATATGTTGTCTTGAAACCCACAATACCACAGAGAGAAGATGGAATTCTGACTGAACCTGTTATAAGTAAGAAGTATTAATGGGACACAAGCACCGACAAAATTGTAGTAGGAAGGAACGTCATGTCTTTATGTGTACAAACCTCCACCATCAGTTCCAATTGCTATGGAGCATAACCCTGATGAAACTAATGCAGCAGGACCGGATGAAGAACCACCAGTATATCTATCAATCGAATGTGGATTTCTTGCTGTCCTGCAAAACGGTTAAGAAAAAGTGAAGATAAAACGTGACACACATAACGGATACAATGAGATGCATACAGATTATGTGACATATCCAATCCTTGCGGTTCAAGTAGAAAAGACAATTATCTAAGGTAAGCATTTTGAACAGAATGATAAGCTGTGCAATTAATAACCATACCCATAATTTGGATTGTTCCCAGTTACACCAAGACCCAGCTCATGCATATTGGCTTTCCCGATAAAGATGACACCACATTTCCGCAACCGAGCAACACACACAGCGTCTTTCTCCACAGTACGGATTTGGTCAAAAAATGATGTAGCGCCTGCAATTGAAGAAAAAAAGTGTGGACCTTATTTCTCAGAAAATGACAGAAGGAATGGCATGTTGAGTCAAGTAAAACTAACCCTTGGATGGATATGGGAGGCAGTCAATGTCATCCTTGATGGCGACAAAGATCCCATCTAAAATGGAAATCGGGTTTCCTGGGTACAAGAAGCAACATATATCATGAATCAGGATAGAGGATAGTAAAGTATGCACCCAAAGTCACTTCAACGCAGAAGGCAAGATGAATAGGAGATGAGAGATCATGAACTAGTCAAATATTAATAAGAAGACCTCAGGGAGTCACGCATGGGCAAACCTTGCTCGAATCGCCTTGTGGAAGCCTCAGCTTGCTTCCTCAGATCATCTGCATTGAACTGGATCAACATTGGCATTGGAGGCTTCTTGTTGCTCCACTCTTGGACACCTGAAATGACATGCTCAGCAACCTATGCCGCATATCAGAGTTAAAACACGAGATTAAGATGCAGGTGAGCATGAAGGGAAGAAAGCAACAACAGTGTATCCATCTAGCTACTTACAGCTGACGGAGTTGTGATCCCAGACCGGTACGCATGCGCAAAGTCACGGATCTTCCAGTAGAGGAAAGGGGCCTTCTCCTCCGCCGACCAATGCACCGAAGGATCGTACGGCGGGAGGCATTGCAGTGCTTCGTTAACTCTATCCACTGGGTGCCTATCTTCCTCCACAAGCACAACACCAGGCTCTGGTTCTGAATAATTGGGAGCAGCAATGTCACGAGCAGACAACATAGTTTTCAGCATGTACAGACCAGGGAGTTACAAACTAAATGTCAGACGAAGCATCATAGTAGCTGAACTGAGCAAAATTATGTGGTCAGTTTTGGTTAAAGACGTGATTTTGCAGCATATTTCGTGCTACATCAGAAACAAAGATGATGATTTAATGGTAAAGAATGCGATGAAGAGAGGTAGAAGAATAGCCTGCTTGTGCCAAAAATTGGCCCTCCCCATCTTGAGACTTGAGATGTTAAAATGTGGTGTTAGTTGGTCGTGCTAGTGCTAGTGCTAGAATAAAGGTCAACTGAACTAGCAATTTCGTTCCTTTCTCTAGTTGCTTGCTTGTTGTACTGAAGAACCACTGAATAAATAAACCATAATTGAGGAGCAGAGTTGAGCCGTACCCTGCGGCGGGTACTCCGGGTAGTACATGGGGCGCTCGGGTATCACCGTCTGCTGCAGCATCTGCTCAGATGGAATCACACACAGGTCACGAATCAGGCAGGCCAAGAATACGAACGAATGAGAAATCGAAGGAAGAGTAGGGACGGACCTGTGGCATGTTGTTCTGGGACTTGAGGAGGGAGGTAACGAGCGGGCCCAGCAGCGGCGACTCCATGAGCCAGACGAAGGCCCTGAGGGAGAAGCCGGTGAGGTGCGGCGCCTGCAGCGTCGGCGACCGGTACCGCACGGCGGCGATGTCCACCTCCTCCACCGGCGTCATCGCGCGCGGGGACTTGGCCCCCCTCCCCGTGGAATTCGATCCGCCCATGTCTCCTACTCCTTCCCTTGGTTTCTCCTTCGCTGGTCAATGATCGATGGACAAGAAATGGGATGGCAACAACAATAAGGGAAGGAAGGATGAGGGAGGGGTTTAAGGGGGGCGGGGACGACAAGGAAGGAAGGAATGACTCCTGCCAACCAAACCATCCAAGCAGAAGAAGATGGCGCCGGAAAACAGAACAGAGTATTTAATTCAGCCGGGCCATCTGCTTCTTCCTACCAGCTCAGCGGCTGGCCTGACTGCCTCAACATTTAGGGCCTGTTTGTTTGGGCTCTGGCTGTGCCGGCTCTGGCTGTGGCTGTGACTTTTCTGAAAAACAGCTGTGCTGGCTGTGTCTGTGGCTGTGCCTGTAAACGTTTGATAGAACGGCTTCTTATGCGGCTTCTCCTGATTTGTATGAACGAATGCAAAAGGTGATTGTCTATTGCCCTTAGACATATTACTTATTTTATACATATAGTTTATGTTTTCCTCTATTTTATGAGTTAAAAGAATAATAAAAAGAGAAATTAGAGTTAAACTAGTTCTTACTCAAGTAAAACATCACAATACCATTCTTTAATATTCTTTTTCACTCAAAGTCACCGATCTTATCCCTGCCCACGACGCACTTATCCGCTCATCTCTCATCCACTCACTACTCTCTCTCTCTCTTCTCGAACAATCTCTCGATTCCAATACAAGTGAATTGATTTGGCCAACGATTCACACAATCGTTGATCTGCTCGCTCTCGCTTGTCGGTCGCTGTCTGAGATCGAATCGAATGGAGCAGGCAGCCAGGGTCTTCCACGCCACCGGGCCTCCCAAGCCGTCGCGCCGCCGCACCTTCAGCGCCACGCCGCCGGGCTCTCCCACGCCGCCGCACCGCCGGCCTCTCCCATGCCGCCGCGTCACTGGGCCTCCAACGCGTCGTCGCGCTGTCGCGCCATCGGGACTCCAACGCCGCCGCGCCTCCCGCGCCGCCGCACCGCCGGGTCTCACGCGCCTCCCGCGCCGCCGCGAACCTTTCGCGCGCTCGCGGCCAGGGGCATTCTCGGTTGGTGCTGACGTGGATGGCGAGGGAGCCGGCGAAGCTACTTTTCTGCTGCTCTCCACTTCGGGTGGATTTGGGGTGCGGCTCCCTCCGGTTTTCCCGGAGAAGCCGGTGAGGGAGCGCCCCCTTTGGCTGCCCTTCAGGCGAAGCCGCTCCTGGAGCCGCCCACGGAGCCGAAACAAACAGGGCCTTACTCCTTCCCTTTGATGATCTAGAAGCAGCGTACGGTAGCTTTGTGGACTTATTACCCTTTGAACAAAGGAAAATAGAGGAGATTTTAAAGGAGTCAAATCCTATAAAGCCTTTTGAAATAACAAATGATGGTGCACATAAGAATTCTATGAAATATCTTCCTTCATAGTGAATTTAAAGGAATTCTAGCGAGATGTTCAACTTCTTTAAAGGTTTCTTTATAGTGTTACTATTCTCTCTACTTAAATCCCTACTTTTTTCTGCTCTACCCAAAATCAGTGGGAAATTTTCCCACACACTGAATTCATGTAAGATTGTAAATGTTGGACAGCTATAATCCTTTGTTCCCGGTATTCTTACATTTGAAGAATATTGTGGGCCTAGATGTGTTGAACTTTGTAGTTTCTAATAAATTTAGTTTTGAAACACAGTAATTATAATATTCTTTGATTGTTCTTCAAAATTGACACAACTAACCAATGTCAACATATTGAAACTAGATTTAAAAAAATGGGTCAAAGTTGCACATGAAAGGCCAAGGAAAATCAACATTAAGTGGAGGGTGTTCAATTGTAGATGGATGCTGACCGGAACCAAATGGTGTAATATAATGCTATCCTATTGAGTAAGACTGAATTCGAATTCGGGCTTACTTTGAATTTTGCAATGCAGAAAAATCATATTTTAGGGTTTAGTTATATTCTCTAATTCTTCGCCATGACGTACGCTTGTTGCTACTGTTGCAGGAAACATATGGCATCGAGAAGATAGAGTAAGAGCGCCGGGCGAGAACATCTAAATACCGGACGGCGAGGTTGGCCAGCAGGATTGGATCGGAGCAGTGAACGTCGGACGCTCCAACATTAACAGCAGCTGGATCGATCGCTGTCCCTGCATGCCCGGATTCGATCGGCTTTCACGGGACAACCATGCTCATGCATCTTTGCTTTGGCGCCTGACTATCTTCAAAGATGAAGTAGCAGCCGTGTGATAAAAATAGTGGAGCGCATCAAAGAAGAAGCTCAACTATATGGTACGGCGCAGCCGCAGCTAAACATCTAGCCTAGTAGTCCTAGAGACTGTGTTCCTCTTGTCCTTTCTTAACACAGAGATATATTCTTGAAAAAGAATAAAGGCGATATATCTCTGGTTCAGTACCGGTGAATAGCAGACAAAATCATGTTTCTGAACAAGACACTTCAACAAAGCAGCCAAATTTTTGTAATAAGCACCAAATACGTAGTATTTTGTAAGGATCACGGAGGTTCCAAAGTGGAAAACAGTTTGATTTGCACGAAACAGATCAGAAATTGAACAAAATCAGGCAAAAACTGCGCAGCACTCTTTGTGACGCCACAAACTGGAAGTTCATTACATTCTTCGCCAAAAGAAAAAATTAACCATAGAACGGAGGTTCCAATAAGTATATCATCCACTGGTACAGAGTACCAAAGACGACAGAGTACTGAATCACACGGAAAGAAACGATTGAAAAAGTTCTTCTGCGAAGTATCTGCTCGAAGCAAATCTATCTGCCGCCTTCACCAATCATAGATTCACAGAAACCTCATCCTTCTCGTCTTCGCGCTCCTTCACTTCGGTTAACTCGATTTTATACACGAGCCACGAGTTTCGTGGTACTTTTCCATCTAGTCCTTTTTTATCCCCAAAGCTGAAAAGAAAAAGGTACACTTCATTTTCTCAAAAAAAAAGAGCCTCTAAAATTTTCTTATATTGACAAAATACATGCATATGCATATATGCTGATGAAAGGTGCATGGGAAGGAAATCAGAAACTCACGCAAGACTAGGAGGGATCATGAGTTTCCTTCTGCCACCGACACGCATACCTGCAGGATAGAGGAAAACTAAGTCAATTCCAACAAATCATTTAAAAAGAATGCGACACAAACTTTTGAATGAAGATGATGATAACCAAGAATGCCAAGGTCCCATCCACGGATTACATGCCCGGCACCTAGAACCAAGAGAGTGTTTGTGTGGTATTAGCGCATAGGATTCATGCATGCAACAAAATGAGAGATTTTATCAATCTCATACCAAGTTGGAACTCTTGTGTGTCTGCAGGGTCAACAGTTTTTCCATTCGTCAGTTCTCCAACAAATTTCACAGTAACCTGCAAAAGAAACAATGGAATTGGTAAGTTGTAAGTTTTCCATAAGCAAGCACGTGCGCGCATACACATTTTGTGTATTGTCTTATAGAGCAAAGATAGAGGTGTTAAATACGAGATTTAAAGAGGACTGCAATAAAACTACTACTGTATATAAACTGTTCCACAGTCTAATCATGGATTGAGCACAGTATCAAGATCTTTCAAATTGAAAAATGATACAAGAACAGATAAGAATGACCTTGCTGCCCTTTGATGCTTTTTTGCCGCTTCCCACTCCTAGATCCTTTATTATTAGCTCATGATCTTTTGTTTCACGTGCACGAACCCTGCCATCACTCCGTGCACTTCCAAAACTTTCTCAACATTACTTTCCCTTCTGACACGTTTTAGCTTACTATTACCGGCGACAAAGGAATCTTCAGACCTACAGAGATGAGTATTGAAACATATATATTTTAGAACAAGCAAGAACAAAAATAAGTGAGAGTCCGGCAAATTAATACCTCTCGGTGGCCCTTGTAACAGAAGCAGAGAGGTGATGATCGACAGCTTCTTCATCTTCTTCATCAATATCGATAATAGACTTGTTGTTCTTGTTGTCATCACTTGGAGGACCACCTCGGTGCCTAGTCTTCTTGATGCATGAAAAACCTGCAGCAGCGTTACCCACTGGGGTGTGCTCAGCATTTTGTGGGGGATAGTAGTATCCCCACACATGGATGGAGGTATTGCCCCTCACGGATAAGGTGACATTTTGTTTGACGTCATAGTCCAGATCAAGAGGGTATGAAGTTCTGGAGCTGTTCAAAGTACACAGCCGTATAGGAACCATATCACCTACTTTGTACTCCAAAGAGGCCAAACTTGATGCATCAGTACTGCCGAGATTAGCCTGAAAAGAACATATCATAATGATGAACATCTGCTGCAAGGGTTTATTTAGGCAAAATAGAAATGTAATGACACTTCTTATCGAAGGGAACTCAACAGAACGAACGATTGGTATCATGTAGAAATCAAAAGTAAAAGACAACATTGCATTCTCTGGTGCACGCAAACAAGCAAGATCACATTAACATCCCGAACTAAACAAGGAGATTAAGGCAACAGAGAAGCCGAGTAATCTTGAGATCCTCCAAATATGCAGCAACATAAATTTACCGTTCGAAAAGGTTCTACTGTACAGACAAGGAACTAGGATCTATCCACACCCAAACGATATAATAGCAAAGACAGAGTATCATAAATTAATTGAGCTCAGATATTAGTGTACATTTTGCATGCATGCATGTGTGGTTGTATGTACTACTCATGTATAAGTAAAGAGCAATATATTGAGCATTTTTTTTTAGTAAAAAGAAATCACGTGCTAGTTATGAGAAACGACTAGCATGTCGCCGAGAACCAGTTGCCGGCGTTATCAGAGAGAGAGAGAGAGAGAGAGAGAGAGAGACCTCGCGAATCCGGACGTGTCCTCCTTGTGGTTGGGGCTCGTGGACGAAGGGCTCGCCGGGCTGCACCACCTTACCTGCAAATCAAAACATCCAAGCTCAGCAAATAAATAATCCGGAAAATATAATCATCGATCGATGCCAATAATCACTTACCCCAGAAGGTCCTGCACATCGCCATGGCGCACCTTGCCTTTTGCTTTGCCGGGAATCCAAAAGGGATCCAAGGAGGAGACTTGCAATTGAGAAATGCTAGAGCTAGCGAAATGATCACGGACTAGTATAGTTGGCCATATATATAGCACACGCACGGCTCCTGATCTCTCTGTCAATGCCGGTGATGGAGCCTACAGTATGGCAAAAAAAATTAATATGGAATGATACAGCTAATCATTCAACCGGTGTTTTTGGTCAATTAATCGGAATTTGATGGCTTTACTTATGGTCATCGTAATTCCTTTTATATGTATATCAACGTAGGCCAGCAGATTGTGCATGCGCTTGCAAGCAAGACAACGAATCGTCACATCTTGGAAGGAAAATAATCGAGATGTTTTGTCCCAAAAAAAGGGAGAGGCCCAGTTATTAGGATTCCAAACCAAGAGGATTTGGCTTGTAATCACGATATTATCTGCACCACTAGTAAAAATGCACGTGCGCCACGCACGTGTCCGTCCAAATAACATCACTTGGCAGGACTTTATCATACAAATAAAATAATATGATGTACCGTGTACGTATCATTAAAAAAACACACTCTGATATTTAAGTACCAACTCGACATTAACACGACAAAGGCTACAAAACAAGTGGAGTGTTAATATTTATACAGGATTATTATTATTTGTCTAATATGCTACAAAACACGTGGAGTGTTACAAATCCAGAGAGACAATTCGTAAGATGGGAGACAAGTCAAGAGAACTTAATATTTTATTCGGCTGATAGACAACCATGGAGTGTTACATAGGCAACCGAACTTACAATAACAGAGTAAGCAGTAACAAAATTAAGTCTTACAATCAGACATCATTAGTGTACAAATATATATTATTAAGAGTTTAGGACATCCTTGTATACAATATTCTTCGTGCTTTTCACCGCAGGGTCCAATAATTTATTGGGTTTGGCGAGGACCCTAGTTGTCTTTCGCGACACACCCCTGGACAACGCGACATAGAGCTGACCATGCGAAAACACAGGTTCAGGCAGATACACACCGACGTGAGGGATGGTCTGTCCTTGAGCTTTGTTAATTGTCATTGCGAAGCTTAGACGCACAGGGAATTGTATCCTTTTGAATTTGAAGGGGAGTGTCAAATCCTCAGATGGCGAAAGAGGTATCCTCGGAATGAACACCCTCTTACCAGCATGCTGACCACCAACGATTTCCGTGTCAATGGCGTTGTTCTGAAATCCCCTGACCACCAAGCGTGTGCCATTACACAGGCCGTTGTGCGGGTCTAGGTTGCGCAGCAAGATTAGAGGACAATTAATCTTGATCTTCAGCTCGTGAGTGGCAGCCCATTCGGCGTAAGAGAGTTAGAAAGTCAATTGGGTAATTGTTGGTCTGGTCATCCTCCACAGAGTCGAAGCTGTAAACACTTTGGAAGGGCCCGGAAACGTCTCAATCATCTTGGAGTTGAGTTGATCAACGTACTCATTCTTCGTTATAGGATAGCACGAGAACTCATGTAAGCGGCGTCACTGACATTAGCCAAGAGATCAGGGAAATGTCTGCAACAAGGTTGTCAATACCTTTCTCTTCATCGTACTCAATAACAATCTCCTCCGGAAGACGGATATAATCATCCCCAACTGACTCTTCAACTCCATCACCAACTCTGAGAAGATATTGTGAGAACTCTGGGTCTGTCTGTGCACGCATGTTTTGAATGAGCCTGATCTTGCGAATTCGCTCCCATATGTAGCTTCTCTGCAAGGTGGCATTGGTGATCTGAGCTCTAGTTCCCCGTGGAACCACAGGAAGAACCTGTCTGAAATCTCCTCCAAACACCATAATCTTACCACCAAACGGTTCATCGCAGCCCATGATATCTTGCAATGATCTATCAAGACACTCAATGGATTGCCTCTTTGTCATCGCAACTTCATCCATATCAAGAGACGGGCGTAACGAAGGAGCTCAGCAGTACCACTCTGCTTTGTGAAGTTGCACATGCTTTCAATCGCTGATTTTAATAGGTATCTTGAATCTGGAGTGTGCTGTCCGACCACCGGGCATAATAGATGCCGCTATGCCAGATGTAGCAGTAGCAACGGCTATAAACCCATGGAACGTACAGTTGCGATCAAGGCCTTGTAGAGATACGTCTTTCCGTTCCTCGGGACCATCAACAAAAAACACTTGACCCTTTTCCGAAGTCACATGATCCATGATCTCATCAAATGCTGCCCTCTGCTCAGCGTTGAGTGTCTGCACAATTTTCAAATGGTCTTCATCGAAGCCGAGTGCATACTCCTCATTCAACTCCCTGTAGTGGTCCCTTTCTTTGCGTCCTGGAATGAGGAAAAAAATACACAATTAATATTTTTGGTACAGAATTTTTACGTGGTAGACTGTAGCTAGCAAACATTGCAACAACTAATCTTTCATAAAATTTTTTGTCTTCACATAGAAAGAATAGCAGTCAAGATCAGTCGACATGTTATCTAAAAAAACAAAATGAACAGAGCACATGTCAAATGAAATGCAAAATTTTAGCATCAGGTATATGGCCCAGATACTAATCAGGCTGGGCAATATAAGGAGAACCGATGAAAAAAAATGATATATAAGTATACATTTGAACAGAGCACATGTCAAACTGAAATGCAAATTTGTGCATCTAAACCATTAAGAAACCAGTTTTGAGAAAAATATTTTTGACCTGCCAGATCCTACCCCTACCGTCTATGAATCGTTGATCAAAAAATCTCCCACTCCAAAAACCGTCGGATCCTACCGAGGTCCATTTTGGTGAGTGGACCCACCCCTGAGAGCGTCACGCACCGTCATTCGTAGGCCAAAAACGAGGACATCGCCGAGTCTTTTTTTCACCCGGCGATTTTTCACCCCCGACGCAAATCCCACCTCCCGATTTCCATTTTTCCTCTCATCATTCAATTTTGTTCGTTGCCTTCCATTTTGTCTTCCTGGATTCCTTCCTCCGCATCGTCGCCTTCCATTCTCAGGCGTCAGGAATGGCGGAGGCGAGTTGCGGCGCATCACCGCGGGCGAGCGCGAGCCGCCGATGAAGATATCTCGAGGCGACGATCGGCAACCGCCATGGTGGCTGCAGCTGCTGGCGATCCCCCACGCAGTCGATCTGCGATCCATCGAAGGTGAAAAGTTGAGGCGATGACGCGCCTCGAAGACCTGTTCGATCCCATCATGGGTTTGGCTACCGCAACAAGAGTAAATCTGAACGTGAGTGACCTATCAAATTCGTTGATCCCGAATTTCACTGCTTTGCCGTGGTTAAGGACTTAAGGGGAAATGGAGCCCCCACCATCTGAAATTTCTTTGTTTGTTTGTGTTTGCTCCATCCATGTGTGATTGGACTGGCTAGATATCTATGCAGTTTGAGGTACGTTCCTAGCAGATTTCTTCTGTCATTCCTAGCAGCTGCAATGAGACATAGAGAGCCACAGGGATCAGATTCAAATAACACACCCAGGTGCACATGCGTGTGAAGAATGATTTCGGATCTAGATCTTTCCAATAGCGGTGTCTGACTTATTCTAAATAAATTGAGCATGATTTTTGGCTCTAGAGCTTTCTAATAGATGTAATTGTAGTGTCATTTAAGTACAGACCGTGTGATATCTCCATTGCTAATGTCCGGTATTTTCAAATCTCAATTGTTTGACTACAGGAGGGGCCCTAATTTATCTTTGTAGGTCGAATTGAATTTTTCATAACAGGGCATGCAGTGCATTCTTGAGATTGATTGGCTGACGGTTGGAGGCAAGCATGCAGCGCACTGGTGTGTGGCCTTGTTTGGGCTTATTGGTTGGCATCATTTTTTCTCGCAGGGGCCAGAGATAGGAAGAAGCAAAGGATCGAAGGATCATTGAAATGATTGGGTAGCTTAACCAAGAAAATGTAATGATTTTTAGATTCACAATATTGTTGTTAGATTTCAAAGTATCCTTTATCTTTTTTTCATTACATTTGTTCTTTTTTCACTATATTTTTAGATTCCAAGAATGTGACGTCGTATGAGTGATCTCGAGGTTCTAGAGGCCATTCTGACATAATAGTGCATGATAATGAGGTATGTACCGATTGCAATGGACAATCAGAAAGTACAACTTGTAGAACTAAGCTATTTCTTTCAGAATATGATATCCCATTTTCTTATGTTCTGATTTATAAATTTATCTCAGTCATAGATTTCCGATGTTCAAATAATTTTTCGTATATTTTCAACCTTGCGTTTGCATATTTCTAAAAGGTTATAAGTGTTTTTTTTCCTATTTAACCTCCCTACGCACTACTAGGTCTGGGTCCTCAAGTTATAAATTGGTTTGAATTTAAATGTTGTGATGTCTCGTAAAGTGTTGATTCTTTCTTGAACAGTTGAAATGTATGTCTATGGGATTATTTCTGTCTTTACAAGTTTTATGGCTGCTCAAATATAGAAGTTCCTCCAATTTTACTCATGTGTTCTATCGACCTGCATGGCACCTGCTGTCAAAAAGATCAAATAAATCAAGGATCTGTAGTTTTCTGCACTGGCTGCTGCTTGTCGTGTCACGCGTCCTCTGAAATTGCTTGTTTCACTGAATACACGTATGATGTTTTATAGGGATAAATTGTGCAAATGTCAATAGCACGAGTTTGAGATATTTAGATTTTCTGCACTTCTCTTCATGCCTGTCTCACTTTACTGATAAAGCAACAAGTTTTTTTTTAACCAAATAGAGAAACAAGTTTGCCAGATGCCTTTGTGAAGAAAAACTCTGGTTGTTTGTATCAGTGATTAGGTTAAGATGAGATGTGGAATAAATTGTCCTCTGAATTAAGAAGTACTTAGTGCTTTGTATAACAGAAATGACTCAAAATCGAGGCATACTCTGCTTCTTATTCTAAATAATGTAAAGTAGAAGAAACAGGTAGAACCTCACCTTTTTGCTATGGACTATTACCATATTCTCTTAGTCATAATGTTGGAGCTATGCGCATATGCTGCATTGGTGATATGCTTTTATTTTGCTGGGATTTTTGAGTTACGATATTGCTACGAGTAGGCTAGCAGGCTACCAGGTTATATGTGGGTTGTTTGTTTCAATATTTTTGTTCCATTTTTTTTTGTTTGAAATCTAATTTTCAATCTGACCTCTGTTTTTTCATAGAACCACTAGAACCAGGAGCTCGATCAGGTCTTGGCAACCAGTGTTGGAGAACGCGATCTCGATCTGGCTGAGGTGAGCTCCACGGCGTGTTGATCCTCTTCGTCAAGCAAACTAGACGGCTGGCACCTAATTACCCTGGCATCGGCCTCCTGGTTACCCCGGCATCACGCGTCACCTGGTCGCCGCCATCCACGGTGTTGCAATGCTTACTTCCCAAATGCCTCAATGCATCGACAATGCCATAGAATCACGTCCTCATATTGAACATGACTTTGCCATGTCAAACCCGATATTTTCGTCGATGGCCGAGATCGAGAGGTCATTCATCGGTGCTCTGCTCTACGCATCCATCAATAGAGGTATGTTCTGTTCATCACAATGATTTAATTCTGCCATTGCATTTGAGTGATTATTACATCTCGATATCATTTGCAGATTTTAGGTGGATTCATTCCTTGCTGCCTCCCTTTTGCATTGCCGTTGTGCCTTTTGATATGATGCCTGTGAGCTCTTGATGCTTGGCGTTTGATAACCAGAAGAATTGGAGACAGGGTGATGTGGATGGAGAGAGGAATAGGATACACTTGGAGTAGAAATGTCTTGCACAATCCATCTTGAGATTGGACCAGGGGCGTCTGATGAGATTAACTAATTCCAAGCAGCCACGATCTCCCCCACCCCCCCCCCCCCCCCCCCCCCCCCCCCCCCCCCCCCCCTCTTTTCTTGCCTGCTATGTGTTGGAATTATTTTTCTCTCCCCGTTATTTTTTATATCAATGAGGTGTCCAACAGGATAGGACACTTGCCTGCACTTGAATTATTTCGGTTATTCCGTTGCCATCACTGAATAATTTTTTTCTCTGAGTCATAAAAACTCAGTTCCGTATTAAGCACTCATTTCTGGCTTTGTATGAGATGGATTTATGCAACAAAACTACAATGGTTAATTTTGGGTCAAGGTTTGAGTGATAATTGATCAGTCATCATGTCATCATGTGGGTTTTATCATATTCTCAAATTCGTAGAACAGTTTGCCACTCCGGCAGCTATTTCTCATTTACAGCTATTTCTCGTATTCTCAAATCCACGATCTACTATATTGCATTTTTTTATGGTTGGAGCTACAGGATTTTTTTCATTCCTAAATTAGATCATTTCTGTTCTGATTAGCATTTCTGCAGTATTGTTCCAGTTCATTTGAATCGCATGCTGATTTCTATAATTCGTATGATTGGCATGAGTACTACTTGCATATGGTCTCATTCGATCTTGCTCTGTATACATGCACACACTGGAAGTCCCACTGCTGGGTTTATTTTTAGTTTTGCCGGTGATTAATTCTGATGCAATGTTCAGGGCGTTACGCACAGATTTGATTGTTCGTGCCTCATCCAATATAATTTGGTTTGAATTTGCTAATGTGTCTTGTTCATGGACTTCAGGAACAAATTATATGTACTACTGATGCGATGTTACTTTTATCTATTGAGCTTTTATTTACTTTCTATTCTTGCAGATTTCAGGCATGTCAGACCCAAGCTTATCGGATTTTGAGTGTGGTAAGGATCTGAGGACCATGCATGACCTAATCAAACACCATAAGAGTATGTTCACAATTTTTGAACTGCATTTGCAAGTTTAATTTTGGTCCTTCACTATCC
This sequence comes from Eragrostis nindensis, assembly GCA_012490785.1. NCBI lineage: Eukaryota > Viridiplantae > Streptophyta > Magnoliopsida > Poales > Poaceae > Eragrostis > Eragrostis nindensis. The sequence goes on along the minus strand of JAAXCT010001104.1, from coordinate 159,636 downwards.
TTTAACATTCTATCTTCAATTTACCTTGTGAAAGCTCCTCCAACTACCTTTCCAGCAGGTAAAACGACCTGAGTTTGGGAGATTCAAGTTGTGTGGCTGCTGGCATGGTGTTTTGATAAACCGGCCAGATTTTAGGTTCAGGAATTGGCTTGCTTCCTTCTTCCATTGTTGTTATCTTTGTATTTGCTTGTAAAAACCAATATTAATACTACATGCTAATATTGATGTTAGGCTTTTTCTCCTGAATTTCTACAAAAAAAATATTTGTCAGGTTCAGGTCATATGTGAAAACAATCGAACATTGGGCTAACGATTACAATATCTTTGAAGTGTTCGTGTCATGTATAAAACTCCATTTTTTTCCTTTATCTATTACTCAGGTTGTGATACGATAAGTGTTTCGTCCAGCCATTACTCGTCTAACAAGGATTTATCTGTATTACATAGATGTGATGCTGGATGCTGGGATGGGTTCAAAAATGGCAGAAAACAAAGAAAATTGAAGATTACTGCTCGAGGAAGACTACCTAAAAAAGTATTTGTTTTCTGATCAAAGAGACATCCCTGTCTTTTGTAATCTCTACTCTAAAACCTGTCAGTATTCTATAAATTTGAGTGAATATTGTGAAGTGGTTTGTCAGTAATTTACTATTTTTTGTCCCTTCAGTCTTACATAAGAGTCATTATTATACTTTGGTTCTTGTGATGGTCATGAAATTTATATGGCATCGAAAGTGTTTAAAGGGTTGTGAAGCATGATACATTATTAGTTCCATATAAGGAATTACGCAAGGTGCATTTGGTACTAAACAGTAATGCCATATAGTGTTGATCCTTTGAATATTTTATTCTTTTACTTCAATCATATTTTAAAATACTATGAGATTACAAAGTGTTAGAACGCCCAAAATGCTTCTGTTCTTTTCGAGAAGTAGAAAATTACCATCACCACAATTCCCATGTGATTTCAGAGTGTTTTGGGTAAAAATACAAAAGACAAAAAAAAATTCCAACACGAATGACTGGCTAGCAAATGCTATGCTTTTGCTATATATGATATCATGCAATTTAGATCTGAAAATGATAGGTACCATAACGTATCATCTAACTCCCATGTATAAAATGGCAATTTAATATATGCTCTAAAGATCCTGCCAAGTGATGCATTCTTTTAATCACGTGCGTGGCGCACGTGCATTGGTAACTAGTCTAAACCATTAAGAAACCAGTTTTGAGAAAAATATTTTTGACCTGCCAGATCCTACCCCTACCGTCTATGAATCGTTGATCAAAAAATCTCCCACTCCAAAAACCGTCGGATCCTACCGAGGTCCATTTTGGTGAGTGGACCCACCCCTGAGAGCGTCACGCACCGTCATTCGTAGGCCAAAATGAGGACATCGCCGAGTCTTTTTTCACCCCGGCGATTTTTCACCCCCGACGCAAATCCCACCTCCCGATTTCCATTTTCCTCTCATCATTCAATTTTGTTCGTTGCCTTCCATTTTGTCTTCCTGGATTCCTTCCTCCGCATCGTCGCCTTCCATTCTCAGGCGTCAGGAATGGCGGAGGCGAGTTGCGGCGCATCACCCGCGGGCGAGCGCGAGCCCGCCGATGAAGATATCTCGAGGCGACGATCGGCAACCGCCATGGTGGCTGCAGCTGCTGGCGATCCCCCACGCAGTCGATCTGCGATCCATCGAAGGTGAAAAGTTGAGGCGATGACGCGCCTCGAAGACCTGTTCGATCCCATCATGGGTTTGGCTACCGCAACAAGAGTAAATCTGAACGTGAGTGACCTATCAATTCGTTGATCCCGAATTTCACTGCTTTGCCCGTGGTTAAGGACTTAAGGGGAAATGGAGCCCCCACCATCTGAAATTTCTTTGTTTGTTGTGTTTGCTCCATCCATGTGTGATTGGACTGGCTAGATATCTATGCAGTTTGAGGTACGTTCCTAGCAGATTTCTTCTGTCATTCCTAGCAGCTGCAATGAGACATAGAGAGCCACAGGGATCAGATTCAAATAACACACCCAGGTGCACATGCGTGTGAAGAATGATTTCGGATCTAGATCTTTCCAATAGCGGTGTCTGACTTATTCTAAATAAATTGAGCATGATTTTGGCTCTAGAGCTTTCTAATAGATGTAATTGTAGTGTCATTTAAGTACAGACCGTGTGATATCTCCATTGCTAATGTCCGGTATTTTCAAATCTCAATTGTTTGACTACAGGAGGGGCCCTAATTTATCTTTGTAGGTCGAATTGAATTTTTTCATAACAGGGCATGCAGTGCATTCTTGAGATTGATTGGCTGACGGTTGGAGGCAAGCATGCAGCGCACTGGTGTGTGGCCTTGTTTGGGCTTATTGGTTGGCATCATTTTTCTCGCAGGGGCCAGAGATAGGAAGAAGCAAAGGATCGAAGGATCATTGAAATGATTGGGTAGCTTAACCAAGAAAATGTAATGATTTTTAGATTCACAATATTGTTGTTAGATTTCAAAGTATCCTTTATCTTTTTTTCATTACATTTGTTCTTTTTTCACTATATTTTTAGATTCCAGAATGTGACGTCGTATGAGTGATCTCGAGGTTCTAGAGGCCATTCTGACATAATAGTGCATGATAATGAGGTATGTACCGATTGCAATGGACAATCAGAAAGTACAACTTGTAGAACTAAGCTATTTCTTTCAGAATATGATATCCCATTTTCTTATGTTCTGATTTATAAATTTATCTCAGTCATAGATTCCGATGTTCAAATAATTTTTCGTATATTTTCAACCTTGCGTTTGCATATTTCTAAAAGGTTATAAGTGTTTTTTTTCCTATTTAACCTCCCTACGCACTACTAGGTCTGGGTCCTCAAGTTATAAATTGGTTTGAATTTAAATGTTGTGATGTCTCGTAAAGTGTTGATTCTTTCTTGAACAGTTGAAATGTATGTCTATGGGATTATTTCTGTCTTTACAAGTTTTATGCTGCTCAAATATAGAAGTTCCTCCAATTTTACTCATGTGTTCTATCGACCTGCATGGCACCTGCTGTCAAAAAGATCAAATAAATCAAGGATCTGTAGTTTCTGCACTGGCTGCTGCTTGTCGTGTCACGCGTCCTCTGAAATTGCTTGTTTCACTGAATACACGTATGATGTTTTATAGGGATAAATTGTGCAAATGTCAATAGCACGAGTTTGAGATATTTAGATTTTCTGCACTTCTCTTCATGCCTGTCTCACTTTACTGATAAAGCAACAAGTTTTTTTTAACAAATAGAGAAACAAGTTTGCCAGATGCCTTTGTGAAGAAAAACTCTGGTTGTTTGTATCAGTGATTAGGTTAAGATGAGATGTGGAATAAATTGTCCTCTGAATTAAGAAGTACTTAGTGCTTTGTATAACAGAAATGACTCAAAATCGAGGCATACTCTGCTTCTTATTCTAAATAATGTAAAGTAGAAGAAACAGGTAGAACCTCACCTTTTTGCTATGGACTTATTACCATATTCTCTTAGTCATAATGTTGGAGCTATGCGCATATGCTGCATTGGTGATATGCTTTTATTTTGCTGGGATTTTTGAGTTACGATATTGCTACGAGTAGGCTAGCAGGCTACCAGGTTATATGTGGGTTGTTTGTTTCAATATTTTTGTTCCATTTTTTTTGTTTGAAATCTAATTTTCAATCTGACCTCTGTTTTTTCAATTAGAACCACTAGAACCAGGAGCTCGATCAGGTCTTGGCAACCAGTGTTGGAGAACGCGATCTCGATCTGGCTGAGGTGAGCTCCACGGCGTGTTGATCCTCTTCGTCAAGCAAACTAGACGGCTGGCACCTAATTACCCTGGCATCGGCCTCCTGGTTACCCCGGCATCACGCGTCACCTGGTCGCCGCCATCCACGGTGTTGCAATGCTTACTTCCCAAATGCCTCAATGCATCGACAATGCCATAGAATCACGTCCTCATATTGAACATGACTTTGCCATGTCAAACCCGATATTTTCGTCGATGGCCGAGATCGAGAGGTCATTCATCGGTGCTCTGCTCTACGAATCCATCAATAGAGGTATGTTCTGTTCATCACAATGATTTAATTCTGCCATTGCATTTGAGTGATTATTACATCTCGATATCATTTGCAGATTTTAGGTGGATTCATTCCTTGCTGCCTCCCTTTTGCATTGCCGTTGTGCCTTTTGATATGATGCCTGTGAGCTCTTGATGCTTGCGTTTGATAACCAGAAGAATTGGAGACAGGGTGATGTGGATGGAGAGAGGAATAGGATACACTTGGAGTAGAAATGTCTTGCACAATCCATCTTGAGATTGGACCAGGGGCGTCTGATGAGATTAACTAATTCCAAGCAGCCACGATCTCCCCACCCCCGCCCCCCCCCCCCCCCCCCCCCCCCCCCCCCCCCCCCTTTTTTTCTTGCCTGCTATGTGTTGGAATTATTTTTCTCTCCCCGTTATTTTTTATATCAATGAGGTGTCCAACAGGAATAGGACACTTGCCTGCACTTGAATTATTTCGGTTATTCCGTTGCCATCACTGAAATAATTTTTTTCTCTGAGTCATAAAAACTCAGTTCCGTATTAAGCACTCATTTCTGGCTTTGGTATGAGATGGATTTATGCAACAAAACTACAATGGTTAATTTTGGGTCAAGGTTTGAGTGATAATTGATCAGTCATCATGTCATCATGTGGGTTTTATCATATTCTCAAATTCGTAGAACAGTTTGCCACTCCGGCAGCTATTTCTCATTTACAGCTATTTCTCGTATTCTCAAATCCACGATCTACTATATTGCATTTTTTTTATGGTTGGAGCTACAGGATTTTTTTCATTCCTAAATTAGATCATTTCTGTTCTGATTAGCAATTTCTGCAGTATTGTTCCAGTTCATTTGAATCGCATGCTGATTTCTATAATTCGTATGATTGGCATGAGTACTACTTGCATATGGTCTCATTCGATCTTGCTCTGTATACATGCACACACTGGGAAGTCCCACTGCTGGGAGTTTATTTTTAGTTTTGCCGGTGATTAATTCTGATGCAATGTTCAGGGCGTTACGCACAGATTTGATTGTTCGTGCCTCATCCAATATAATTTGGTTTGAATTTGCTAATGTGTCTTGTTCATGGACTTCAGGAACAAATTATATGTACTACTGATGCGATGTTACTTTTATCTATTGAGCTTTTATTTACTTTCTATTCTTGCAGATTTCAGGCATGTCAGACCCCAAAGCTTATCGGATTTTTGAGTGTGGTAAAGGATCTGAGGACCATGCATGACCTAATCAAACACCATAAGAGTATGTTCACAATTTTTGAACTGCATTTGCAAGTTTAATTTTGGTCCTTCACTATCCTTTAACATTCTATCTTCAATTTACCTTGTGAAAGCTCCTCCAACTACCTTTTCCAGCAGGTAAAACGACCTGAGTTTGGGAGATTCAAGTTGTGTGGCTGCTGGCATGGTGTTTTGATAAACCGGCCAGATTTTAGGTTCAGGAATTGGCTTGCTTCCTTCTTCCATTGTTGTTATCTTTGTATTTGCTTGTAGAAAACCCAATATTAATACTACATGCTAATATTGATGTTAGGCTTTTTCTCCTGAATTTCTACAAAAAAAATATTTGTCAGGTTCAGGTCATATGTGAAAACAATCGAACATTGGGCTACGATTACAATATCTTTGAAGTGTTCGTGTCATGTATAAAACTCATTTTTTTCCTTTATCTATTAATCAGGTTGTGATACGATAAGTGTTTCGTCCAGCCATTACTCGTCTAACAAGGATTTATCTGTATTACATAGATGTGATGCTGGATGCTGGGATGGGTTCAAAAATGGCAGAAAACAAAGAGAAATTGAAGATTACTGCTCGAGGAAGACTACCTAAAAAAGTATTTGTTTTCTGATCAAAGAGACATCCCTGTCTTTTGTAATCTCTACTCTAAAACCTGTCAGTATTCTATAAATTTGAGTGAATATTGTGAAGTGGTTTGTCAGTAATTTACTATTTTTTGTCCCTTCAGTCTTACATAAGAGTCATTATTATACTTTGGTTCTTGTGATGGTCATGAAATTTATATGGCATCGAAAGTGTTTAAGGGTTGTGAAGCATGATACATTATTAGTTCCATATAAGGAATTACGCAAGGTGCATTTGGTACTAAACAGTAATGCCATATAGTGTTGATCCTTTGAATAATTTTATTCTTTTACTTCAATCATAATTTTAAAATACTATGAGATTACAAAGTGTTAGAACGCCCAAAATGCTTCTGTTCTTTTTCGAGAAGTAGAAAATTACCATCACCACAATTCCCATGTGATTTCAGAGTGTTTTGGGTAAAAATACAAAAGACAAAAAAAAAATTCCAACACGAATGACTGGCTAGCAAATGCTATGCTTTTGCTATATATGATATCATGCAATTTAGATCTGAAAATGATAGGTACCATAACGTATCATCTAACTCCCATGTATAAAATGCAATTTTAATATATGCTCTAAAGATCCTGCCAAGTGATGCATTCTTTTAATCACGTGCGTGGCGCACGTGCATTGGTACTAGTTAGGTATATGATAGAGATACTAACCATGATGGGAAATAGGAGAACCGATGAAAAAAAATATATAAGTTACTATTTTGTCAGTTACTAATCAGGTTGGAATCACATCAGTTACAAAGGTTGGAGGTTAAAAGTCTACATGGCCAAAATAGCATAGTCACTGAGACACAAACTTACATTATAACAGCTATGTACTTATAGTTCTTTATTCATGAATGCAAAAGCTATCGCGTTGTTTTATCTTTCTAGCTGAAATGTTATATGAAGAGACATGCAATTTTTTGCCGTATAGAACACGGCACATGTTATCTGACAAATTCAAATTTAACAGAGCACATGGCAATCCGAAATGCAAATTCCCAGGCTACATATACTTGTTAAGGGTGTGGTGCCATAATAGAAAACCAAACTCACATTGAAATATGCTAGTCTAAATTTTCGTTTCACTGACAGGAAGGCAACAGGTAGACAATTTCAAATGAACTGTTGTATGACCAATCAACTGTAAATTTGTTACTTGCATAACATGCATTTTCTATCTAAAAAAAAATTGCGACCACCCAAACCTTGCGTCTGCCACATCACGAATTCAGGTTACTAAAATAATACTTGGCAATCACATACAGAACCCAAACTGTGAACTCTGCTAAACATCGCTACAGTCTGACAGAGAGCTTATTCTTAATTATAATGTGGAGTGGGTTGGCACAGGTATCTTAAATAAAATGTTCAGTTCAAGTCGGTAGCTAGTGTTTGAGAGAAATGAGGTTATATAAACAAACATTCTCAAATACTCCACTTGACAGTATGTCGATATCCCAGATTTGAAACAATATTAAATTTTATTTATGACATAGCCAATAATGAAATGAAAAACTCGATGATTGAGGGTGACTGATTACCTTTTTTGTCCAACTTGGGTAGGCCGAAGCCATCCAGATCCTTGCCCATTGATTGAACACATCGCTCAATATCCAAGAGTACCCGCTGCTCCACCTCATGGGGATCGGAAATTGTCCGCCGAATGTCCTCAGAGAGTGAATCAAAATGCTTTTCCCACAGCTTCCGAATATTATTTGCCTCAGAAAAAACCATGATTATAGCAAACAATTGTCGGAACGAGCTAGGCATTTTCCATATAGCACACTCTGTTAAGGTATCGTCCAAATAAGAATCAGATAGAAGAAGTCCTGCATGGTCACATGCTTCTCTAAAGGTCTCATATGTTACTCCATGAATAGTTCTCAAACTATTGAACGACGTAGCGCCCCTCACATGGGTCAACAAAAGCCGAAGGTAGTACCGTTCCCCTTCAGATGGGCTTGCATGTACAAGACGGCCAATTTGAGCTCGTTGTTTTCTCCATTGCCAACACTTTTTTGATTTCTTCCAAGTAAACCATTCGGGGAACTCTATGTACAAGAATTTGCGAGCTTTGTGATCCGCGGCATTAGTCTTAAACCACTCAGTCAACATTGATCTCTGGTTCTTTGGGTCTTTGGCAACTTCGTTCAAGTCAGAGGTTGACTTGAATGAAACCATGTGCATCCCCTCAAGATGAATGGCAAGCTGTAAAACAGGAGGCGAGACATAGTAGAGGGGGAACCGATACAGCCTGTATGCAGCCTCCGACGGTGTTATACATCTTGCATCTCGGTACTGTTTGATTTCATTAATGACAGTATCATCATTCTCTGACTTGTCGACCGTGAAAGATGCACGATCATGGCCTTTGTAGATGTATTTGTAGAGGTACTTGACAGACTTGACACTGCAGGAGATCTCCACATTGATGTGGCAATTGTATCGCATAAGTAGAGTGGGATTGTAGGGAACAACCCATCGATTGTCCAACTTGCCGTTTCTCACCTCAACTATCTGGCCATCATCCCTTCGCCTGTATATTGGGTACGAGTCCTTCCCTTGCTGTGTGGCTTCACAAAACTGGCGAGGGTAACGAAACCGACACTGTCCATCTATCATACATGGGCAATCCTTGTTGAGAACACCACAAGGGCCATGCATCATGTGTTTGCAAACGAGATCGTGCAAAACCGGGTACTTCTTCTTGTCCGGGATTTCAGCAGAGATTTTTCTGTCATACTCATCTGGACATTTTAGCTTACTCCCTTCTTTCATAATCAATAAGAAATGCTCATGTGGCAGACCCCTCTTTTGGAACTCCGTGACATGAGCATAGGCAGCAACCTCGCCAAAATGTTGTTTCTTAACCAGAAAATCCTCACAATCCCGCAGTTTCGCTTTGTACACTCGTGCCACAACTTCAGGACGGTCCTGCGGAGTCTGGCCAGGCAATAGCTCCTGGATCACCTCAGGCCAATACGGATTGCATGTCATAGTTATGAAATAATCTGGCTTCCCATAACGTTGCACCAAGGTCATTGCATCAAGGAATCTGCGTTGCACATCACGGTCGCATCCAGTCATGGACCTTGGTAGGACAATTCTCTTGCCAGTCAGTGATGCCCTTGCCTCCCCGGTTGCAAGAGTATCGAGAACTCCCTGTATGGGTACATCACAAGTTAGTAGAGAAAATTACAATAACAAACACAATCATCGAGATGCATATATTATGTACTTCTAAATTAAAGGGTAGTGGCCTTGCAATAGTTTCAATGCATAATGTTTGTGAGGCCTTGCAATAGTTTTTTCATGACTTTTCTCTTAAGAATTAGATCAAAATATATTGTTAAATACATCTCAAAACGAGCACTCCTGCCAATGAATGTCATGTCAAAACTCAAAAGAAAATCTGATCGTGGCTTGAAATACTATGTCCTGAATGGGAAATTAAGAAACTGGACTACACAAAAACAAGGCTTCAAAGAGAGAAACATAGAGAGGCATGCACCAGACAAGCATTCATGCATTTAGAAGAAACCACAAGTTTAAAAAATGTGGTTATGGTACGGGGTAGGGTGTTGCCGGCGGTGCCATTTGGCGGAGTATGGTAACAATATACGTCCATAGCACAGGTCGTATGGTAACAATATACGTCCATAGCACAGGTGTGTATAACATAATAAAAGCCTACATAGCAAATGTTCCTTGATTACACAAAAATAATACTGACCATCTATTAAATTTTTCGCTATAAGCATGTAAAAAAAAAAGAAATCAGCATCCTGATGATCTCTTCATGTACATTAAGTATCGCCAGGTTAAATAGCTAGATAGGTTAATAGCTAGATTAATGAACCAGACAAGTATGCATTTATCAGGAGACTTGCGTAAAATAACAACCTGCTATGAAATTAATGCATTTACAAGAAACCACAAGTTTTAAAAATGTGGTTACCTGATAAAGGTCAGCCCGAATAATCTTCTGGTGTGCAGGGAGAGAGTACCAATTAAGACGCATAGACTCAACCTTAATATACATATCAACGAGCCACTGCTGGAAGAGTCGTCCACCGTGAAACAATACATTGAATTCCCCACGTCTGATTTGAAGCTTGTATGCATAATACTCTCTGGCGCTTACATACTTCTTATTTGATTCTGGATCACCACCTGGAATTAGCAGTGGCAACAAAGTTAGGTAAACCCACTATACCGCACTGATCATGTATATGACTCCATATTACAGACCTTGTCCCCCAGTGCGATCATCTGCTTCGGCTTCGTCGTCTATGTCCATAGCGGATGGGAAATCTTCATGCGGGTCTACCATGTCACCATAAAAGAAACGCCAAGAGATTAGTCTATTAGTTTATAGAAAAATAAATGATAGTTATTAGCACATTTATATATACGTACTGTAACATGCAGTGTGACATACCTTCATTTTTACTTTTCTTTTTGCCAGTCTTTTTTTTCTTGTCAGTTTCCTGATACAATATCCCTTCATTCCAGCCCGCCTCGCCACCAGGGAAAAATAAAGGATACGCTAGAGGATCGTAGCACCCATAGTAAGCCTTAATATAAACTGGTTGATCTGATACTCCACAGACCATAACACTCCTCTCAAACATTTTCTTCGGGTCACTACCTTCCAACCATACAGCTGAAACCTGAGAAGCCGTCGGTGCATTGTATCTCCTCTGGTCCACATCAATCTTTGTGTTGAGCTCGATTCTATACTGGTCAAGGTTTGGTTTGGACCCCAAGCTCCTGAATGTCCCAACATAAGGATTCCCTTCCAGAATACGTACAATCAATTTTATTAACCCAAGATCCAGGTGCGGTGATCGCTTCACCCTGTGTGCAAAATCATCTTCATTGTCATAAAAGTACAACTGCATATTTCTAGCAGAATAGTTTCCGTGCGACAACTGATCTAGGCGGTGATATATCTGACCCTGGATCCTAAATGTATAGATCCCAGTTCCTGCTGCGGTAGCATATCGCCGGTCGAGTTTGACACCCATGCTAGTGAATGAAAAATGAGAGTTGAAGTAACGGATATTCTTCCTGAACCACTTTGCATCTCTGTCTGATTGGTTTGTGTAAAGTCTTCTCAGCTCTGCAGGCACCTCGGGAATATGAATACGAACCATTCCCTCCCTACAACAGAATGCCGCTCCTTCACCAGGGAACCTCTTGGCGCCACAGTGTTCACAGTCCTTTGCTTTACCCAAAACGTGATGTTGTTTTGGGAGATTGTGATAAACATAGTCATAGGGATCGGCTCCTTCAGCACCTCCATCTTGCCCATTAACTCGATATGACTTGTATTGCACGGCTAGCAAAGGAAAACACGAAACGACTCAAGTTAAAACAGCAATACAAGAGCCAATTCAAAATTAACCTAAAGGTACTGTATATACCAGGTCGGACAAAAACCCGTCCCTCGTCATCAGCAAAGGGATCATCGATGTTGTCATCTATCGGCTTATGAGTCTCCAAGTTCTCCTCATCTGGGTTTCATATACCAAAAAAGGTGATCAGGTTCTGCTTTTTAATTCCAGCTTTACAAAGAAAAGAACATTATTAATTACCTAATCCCGGGCGTTCCGATGCATCCGGATCCCAAATACCAGAATCGTACCCAGGATCGTTAGCACGAGTATGGTCGCCCGTACACAATGAAGGATTTACCGTTCCCGATGGACCAGCTGTAAGAATGCGCAATTGAACAATGTAATTTTGCAAATGGAAATATGTAGATAAAAAACTACCAAGACAACATCACAGGACACTATATTTATTTAAACAAATGTTAACCACAGTGACATACCCTCACTGGCACGTAATGTAGTTGTCTGCTGAGGTCCATTCGGTTCTGCATTGCGCAGGCGATACCGTTTGACACACTCTAGATTCTTTGCTTGTTTCTTGGCATGTGCTTGTAACAACTTATCGGGATCAGCTCTTGGTCTTTTGTTACCCCCATTTTTTATCGGGACTTCATCACCTATTATAAAGCATCAAGAAAATTACGTCCTCGCAACAAAATGGAAAGGGTGAAAAAATAAATTCAGAACTGGATGTGTCAATGACCATTTTTATTTTGACGTGCGATGGACAATTCTTCCTTTTTCCTCTGGCGATACTGTTTATAGTACTCACGACGATTAGGCTTATGTAGCTCTTCAGGTGTAACAGACTGAGCAACCCTACCATCAAGATCACCTCCATGCCCAGAAACAACAGTCACCATTGGACGCCAATTATCGTTCCTATGCAGCCAGTTTTCTTCCTCAGCACCAACAAAATCTGATGGACATACATCGATGTTTACACTGCTCCCAGGATGGACATGATTATTGTCTGCAAATATCAGGCAAAAGAATCAATAATGTTTTCAGGTGTAGAACATGAACGAATCAAAGTTAAATCCAGTTATTTTAGCTACTCACCAAGTTTTTGCAAATTATTTCCAGATTGAATTGTAATATGGCTCCGGTGATGTTCCAGTTCCGAGATGACAGATACAGGCGTTTGATCTAAAATATGAAAGCATACGTAAATACATACCAACTTAGTAAGAAAACATAATTGTCAGATTTCACGCGACCAAGTTAGTAAGATTGGCACCTAGTTGCCTTGAGAGCGAAGAAGGCTGGAAAGCAGACATAGGTGCCAAAGCAGGAGATCCAATAATTCCTACTAAGAACAGACATGTTATTACCACCTGTTAACACCTAATCACAAGTGATGCTTATTCTATAAAATATCTTACCCTTTTTCTGCCTCTTGATTCCTGTAACTCCATGCTTGTCAACTCCCTGGTTTTCCTCGCAACCTGGCACAATGGAGTTCAGTGGTAAGCTATAAAAAAAGGTTAAGTCCACGTAACAATTTGTATAGTTGTAGATAATATTTTTTAAAAAAGAACACACCAGCGACAATTATGTTCGTGATATCATGCAGGGGTCGCTTGGTAGAGTTATTCAGCCATGCATCTTTAATATTTCCAGTAAGAGCAGATAATTGCGATGGTTGAGATGTCGCATGATTGCCCTCCCCAAAAATTGCTGCACGATGGCATTCGAAGAGGTTTATGAATAATCCAATCAAAATGCAACCTGGTGTCAAAACTTTACGGCATGACTGAATAATAAACCTTGTGTGTTAACCAAAGGAGTGGATTTGCTTGATTGAGTACCGACATTTTCTGGCAAGGTAAAAACAAATTGCATATTAAATAGAATTGCAACAAAGAACATCTAACTGCTTGTAGATAATATTTTTTTTGAAAAAAGAACACACCAGCGGCAATTATGTTCGTGATATCATGCAGGGGTCGCTTGGTAGAGTTATTCAGCCTTGAATCTTTAATATTTCCAGTAAGAGCAGACAACTGCGATGGTTGAGATGTGCCATGATTGCCCTCCCCAAAAATTGCTGCACGACGGGATTCAATAGGTTTATGAATACTCCAATCAAATTGCATCATGGTGTCAAAACTTTTACGGCATGGCTGAATAATAAACCTTGTGTGTTAACCAAAGGAGTGGATCTGCTTGATTGATTGCCGACATTTTCTGGCAAGGTAAGAAAAAAATTGCATATTAAATAGAATTGCAACAAAGAACATCTAACAAAGAAAACCGTCATTATGCTGGCAGTTTGGCAACAACCCTTTAAGCGCTCGCGCCAACGCCTTGTCCTATCTTTAGTTTGCTCGCGTTTTTTGGCGGCTTTGGCATCGGCCTCTTCATCACCTGTTGGAAATAAAAAAAAATCTCAGTCAGTATAAACGAAAAAATAAAACCATGAGTGATAATACATGTGTGACACAGTCATAAGAAAATGCACCGTTAGGTTCAGAGTTCGTCTTTTTGCGAGATGATTTATCGCCAGCCATCACGGGATCGATCGAGAAAATGCTGAAAGAAGAAAAAAAATCGTAGCTGGCTATCAGTTATCAATCTGTCTGATCATCTTCTCCTATCTTTTTTACCTGCACAAAACCTACCGCCTAAATCCACATGTCTCACCATCTGCAGCTCACGCAGAATATGCCTAATCTGAACAGACTTTGCCCTACTGCCGCTAAAACACATCTCGCTCATCTCTGCCGCAGCTTTTTTACCTGTAATTACTTTTGGTAGAACAAACATAGGTAAAGGCATGTAAATACGTACCTGCCGCTGATTTATCTGCCGCAGCTTTGTCGTGAAGAAGGAAGGATCGACAAGCAGCTTCTTCGACTCGCTCATACGGGAAGTCGAGGTCGCTGCACGCTGGAGCCGATCGTGCACCAGCCGCTCATCGTGCACCCGTCCCTGACTCAGCACGCTTGCGGAGTCCCTCGCCAGCACCAGCGGCTGCGGTGGCGACGGCGTGAAAAATTTGGAAAGAACGTGACACAAGGAAAGCATACAAGGAAAGAACTCCACACAAGGAAAGCAAAACAAGGAAAGCAATACAATGAAAGGGCTGATCTCCCGCATGCACGTATATACAAGGAAAGAACGTTACCTTTTCAGGCGCATGCACGTATACAAGGAAAGAACGTTACCTTTTCAGGCACGATTTGCTTTCCACAATTTTGTGCCGTGTGGGTGGAAAATTTGGGTGAGAAAAATCTTTTTTTGGAGCGTCACCGTCATGCAACATCCTGTAGAAATCAACGTACCCCTGTGGATCGGGAGGGGGGCGTGACGCTCTGGGATGCCCGGAACGGTTCGGTGCGTTGGATGTTGGGCCCACGATATGGCAGGACGGCTAGAATGGCAGGGTAGATAGGATGGCAGGGTAAAACTGATTGTTCTCTCAACTGGTTCTCTTGCGGAGTCCCTCGCCAGCACCAGCAGCTGCGGTGGCGACGGCGTGAAAAATTTGGAAAGAACGTGACACAAGGAAAGCATACAAGGAAAGAACTCCACACAAGGAAAGCAAAACAAGGAAAGCAATACAATGAAAGGGCTGATCTCCCGCATGCACGTATATACAAGGAAAGAACGTTACCTTTTCAGGCGCATGCACGTATACAAGGAAAGAACGTTACCTTTTCAGGCACGATTTGCTTTCCACAATTTTGTGCCGTGTGGGTGGAAAATTTGGGTGAGAAAATCTTTTTTTGGAGCGTCACCGTCATGCAACATCCTGTAGAAATCAACGTACCCCTGTGGATCGGGAGGGGGGGCGTGACGCTCTGGGATGCCCGGAACGGTTCGGTGCGTTGGATGTTGGGCCCACGATATGGCAGGACGGCTAGGATGGCAGGGTAGATAGGATGGCAGAGTAAAACTGATTGTTCTCTCAACTGGTTCTTTAAGGGTTTAGATTAGATTGAAGGTGGCGCCGCCTAGTTTGCTGGAACCACGCATGCATGGTCTCGATCGGTTGTATTTTCCTAGAGTCCAAACAAAACTGTGATTGCTCAACTTACGGCTGTACAATTTGCTCACCAAATTCGGCTGCCTTATTATGCTGATGTCCAGTGTCGGAGTTTGAACAAGTTTAAAGAAGGGGGTGGGGGGGGTGCCATGGCCACCTTTGGCCCTAACAAAGCTCTGTCACTGGTGATGTCGAAGCTATTATGATCAAGCAGTACCAACCACAGTTGGGGCCTTAAAAAAGTTTTTGAAATGACCCCCAGCTGGTCTTGATGAAAATATTCTGATCTTTGCTTCTGATCATGGGCCTGGCAAGGCACGGTTGTGTGGTAGCGCGTCGTCATGTGTAAAACTAGAGGTTTCATTTCAAAATGTTTTCATTAATCTATGCATGTCTTTTTATGTTTTCAAGATAAAATGTTTTTAAATATGATAATTGGATTTTGATCAAAGCCTGCATTTTTAACCTAATGGAGTACCTTTTTTAAAAAAATTGGAACTTCAACTATGTCGTGAAGCAGAAGAGAGCACGTGTTGAGATGATAAGACACCACTCACCATTACTCCATTAATAGCATCAACCCTGCCATACGTCCGTCGTGTATATAATTTTCCTAATATAGTATGGGCCTTTATCCTACACAAAGCCGTAGAACGCATAGATAATGAGACGCCAAGGAAAAAAAAAAGAGGGAGAGAAAGAGAATGAATGTAAAAAGATGAATGCCGATAGCAAGGTAACTTGAGACCGGAGATCTCGCAAGACTCCAGAAGCCAGCAGGTGAAAAACGACTCCGCTGGGGATCGAACCCAGAATCTCTGGTTCCGTAGACCAGCGCCTTATCCATTGGGCCACGGAGTCGTGTGCCAAATTAAACCTTAAACAAAATATATATCTGATATATTTTCCGTTGACCCAAATATGGCATGATAATACTTGGCGATCGACTAAGGTTGGAAGATGTAGTCCATTGAAGATCATTTCGTTGCTGCTGCTTGAGGGGTGTCTATCTGAAATGGAGGTTAGATTGAACGATTTGGAAAACAAAAATTATGTTGCATGCACTGAAGTCAAGGGTTGTTAGGCTTCGCAATCTGCCGCTGAAGCGTCTCTTAGAGAACTCTAGTCATCTGCTACTGTTTAGGATTTGATGGTTTGCTGACAAGTCACTGACGCCCTCCAATCTCTTGGCTCTGAACTTGTAGCCTTTCCTCCTTGGCAAGATGATCACTCTCAAGTAGTATATGAGTACCTTATTCTCATATTGGATCTTTAAAAAATGCTTTTGATGTCTTGTGCGAATTTATCTATCGGTGTGGCTTGTAAAGATATACTTTGATCTTTAGAAAGCTCTCTATCTGCCACCATGTTTTTTTTTACTTTAAATAATATTTTTCATCTACGACGAAACATCACTTTTAGTATGCAATAGCTGTCAAAATTGCACATGGTAGACCAGGGAAAAAGTCAAAATTCTCATATATTTCATTACCGAGGAAGAACATTTTGAATGTTGACCATGTTATAACAGAGGGTAAACCGAGCTTATGAATTTGTTAAATTCTCATATATTTCATTATTAGGTTTTTTCAAATTGTTGACTTTTATATATTCCTTTTTGCTAGGAAATTTGAATATTCAGTGACTATGAAAATAATGCTCACAAAATTAACGATTATGAAAATAAAATGGACACGCAAATAATAGTTTGCAAAAAAAGGAACAAAAATAACGCGTCGATTAAGTTTGTATGATGAAAAATATTGATTTTGTTTATAACAAAAAAAAAAGTTGCTACATGGGCTGACGGAACTCCGTTAGGAATCGGCCGGCCGGCCCGGCGCCGCGGGGCCTATAGGAGATAGGACTCTTGTTCCTCCTCCTCGCCACATTTTGATTCCGGAATCCGCCGCCGCCACCGAGAGAGAGAGATGGACGGCGACGTGGAGGAGACCTCCTCGAAGCGCCGGGAGCGCCTCCTCGTCCTCCGATCCGCCGCCAATGCATCGACGGCGTCGGCTCCTCCCCCCGCTCCGGCGCCGAGCCTCCTCCCGGATCCTGACCTCGCGGGCGACCCCGCCCCGCGCGCGTCCCAACCTCACCGCTTCGACTACTACACCAACCCCGCAGCCGCCTTCTCCTCCTCCTACTCCGGCGGCGGCAGCAATCCCACCTATTCCCACAAGCGCAAGAGTCCTCCGGCCTTCTACGCCCCGCGTCCCGCACCGCCTCCGCCTCAGCCTTACGGTCCGTACGCCCACCCTAACCTTCCAGTCTCTTGTCCCTAGTCTAATCGTGGATTGGATTAGAGTTACATACGTGCATACCGTGCTTTTTTTCTTTACTTCATCTATCATATACGGCGGTCTAGTTTCAAGGGAATCGATTCCACCTGTCCTGGGAGAGATAGTGACAATTTCTAGTGTTGGATGGGCCGACATCGTTTAATTCTGCCCAATTTCTAAATGAATTTAAAGCTTTACCAAAACTCTCCTTACCACGTGACTAGAACAAATGCCATCCTTACTAAATCTAGGTTCTGTTGCTCCATATGGAGCATTTGGAGCTTTGCCTTACTGGGTGGTTAGCTGCAACAGGGGGGAAAACAAAGGGATAGATGCAGGCTTGTTGGAAAATATTCATTAATACAACATATGCGTTTGAAGACAATAAGCATAAATTGAAAGGTTTTGTTGCTCCATATGGGGTTGCCTAACTCGGTTGTGAGCTGCATACATGTTCTAGATCATAGATTGGGCGAATCAACAAGTTCTACAGATGAATCAAAGCAACCTATCACTGTTTAGATGCTATCAACCATCTTTTCTTTCAATTTAGTCCTATCCCCTTTATTCTTCCGGGGTTCAGACATTCTTAGACAACCAGTCTAGCATTAAGGGTGGATCATTCAGGTTGAGGTTCTTGCCCTTTTTTTTCTACTGGCAGTTGCCTAGCTTGCGCTTAATACGAGCAGTTCTTTAGACGATTTTGACGTTTAGGAGCCGGGGAAGAATGCATCTTGTTACTACAAGAGGTAGCTCATACTCATTTTATGAGCAAGGTAGAGGCCAAAACTGCTACAGAAGCACAGGTTCAAGTGGGCGATAGGGAAGGGGTCATGCTGGTTTCCGGGTACCTTCTGGGTGCCAGGACCGGAGGATCGACTTCAAGTGCATGGTTGATGACCCTTGGATGGACTTGCAGCCTATTGTTGGCAATATACTAATACCCAGGGATGCTTCAAGTGTTAAAGACGAATCAAAGCACTCCACCCCTGTTTGTCATTACTTTCAAGTTCCAATTTGTTCTGCGCAATCGGTATGCGGCGTACACGTTATGACATAGCCAAGGATAGATGTCTTGTGTGTGTGGTGCATATAATATGCCATCCTGCGGGTTTTGCTTGAATGGGCCTTCATTCAAATTTAATTTACATATATATCTTACACTTGAATTGGAAAAGCTTGCTTCTGTTCTTAAGCTACTCTCCGTGGGATTTCTCGGTTCAATTCCAAATTCCGTTATGCGGATGTTGCATTGCATATTTGAGACTATCAGATCAGTTCCAATCATTGTATGCTATATTGTTTGCTTATTGCCATGTGTAATATCTATATGTCTGAGGCATTAGATGGTTAGGCAGCAAGGCATTAAAATGTATGCTGCTCTAGGAATCCGGTTTAGTGGTATGTGTAATATTGATATGTTTGGGGATTTAAACATGTTCCCTTAAACACTTCATTTTACTGGAATTGAGTTAATGAAACAAATCAAAACTGAACAATATTTTACGAAAGTAGCCTCAAAGTAGCGGCATACAAGCTAAGTTCTAACTGAACAATGTATAGTGAATGATTAAAGAAACTAGGGTGTAGGGTACATTTTTATGTTAATCATTTAAATTGGAAAACACTTCACATTTTTATGTTAATCCTTTTTATTTTCTGTGTTTTGAGCTTTGTTAGTGACTCTAGCCACTTGAGTACTAGATTAATTATCAGGATGCAGACCTTACAAATTCATTTTTCATCTTTTTCTTTGTTTCCGTGTATCTTGTCTCACTGTGACCATTTCTTTTAACCTGCCTGTTCAGCTGGACCGGGGAACTATAGTGGCAACTATCCTCCGCCACACCAGCACCATATGGCTCCACCACCAATTCACTCCCCATCCCTGATGCCGCAAGATGCACCAGGGAGCAGTCCATGGCGAGGTCCTATCCAATTCCAGGATCCAGTGTCAGGATACCAAGGAAATCCTCCTGGCACCCCACCTTGGGACCCACATTCTGGTTCACCAGGTCGAGGTTCTTATCCAAATTCACCCAGCTTTGGGTTCAGACACCCTAATCCCGGCCGAGGGGGCAGCACGATGAATTACAGACCAAGAGGTGGCCCATACACACCCTATGGGCGAGGTAGGGGCCAGAACTACAACAACAGCAACCCAGGCTCATGGGGAAGAGGGGGAAGAGGTGGTGCCGGTTTCCAGAACTATTCTGGACAAGACCGGAGGAGCTGTTTCAGCAAGTCCATGGTTGATGACCCTTGGCAGGACTTGCAACCTATCGTTGGCAACATACTGGTACCCAGGGGCGCCTCAAAATCCTGGCTTCCAGAATCGCTGCGTGAAAAGAAAGAACCACCTGCTCAAGGCCAAATTAAGTCGGCGTCATCAGGATTAAGCTTAGCAGAGTACCTTGACTTGTCTTTCAATGAGGTTTCTAACGAGACGTAAGCTTTGTATTGTATGTAACATTTGCAGATTGCTGTTGTTGTCCCTATTCAATAGATTTTCGACCTTTTAATTTGTGTATTGTTCTGTTTGACTGCTTTTTTCTCTAGATTATGCAACTGGGTGTGAACATTGCACCCCGTACCATATGGTGCGACCATCTATGCAATTTAGCGATCTATGCTCATGGAGGAAATGGTATTATAACACCTTTCAGTTTCTGTGCATTGTCGCTTGTGGTACTTTTCAGTGGCCTGCTTGGTTTGTGCCCTGGGAAATACGCCTGAGCCAGACACGCTCGTCAGGCGTCCGAAATCAGCTGGCGTTGCTGCCTCCGGCAGGCACCGACCAAGCAGCCCCAGTGTAGCTGGATGTTATGCTGCACCCGATGAAAGCATTTGCGTGCATCTTTTAATCGGAATTCGATAAAGCACTAAAGTTTGTCAGTAAAAGATGGGTAGTTTGAATGATCGCCAATTGTTTCTTCTATTGGATACAAAGTCATCTTGGCATTCCCTTACTGCAAAATGAGCAAATGTTTCCCATGCTCCCTAAAAAGAAATATATGGTCAGCTGGAGATGTTGGCGCATATATGATCCATCTGCTGCGCCACAGCAGTTTCACAACAGAAAGCGAAAAGTTGATAAAATTGGAAACAAAGCAGGGTTCAAAAGGAGTTGATGATGGTCTTGTGTATTGCCGCAGCGAATTCCACTTAACCTGGACCCATTAATTCTGACATGGTTTGCTTAGGGAACCAAACTAACGCAGGATAAATAAAGAGTCTAGACGAACCAGTTAGTGCAAACAGAGATAGCACTGAAGCATTTACTGTAATTCATCCAAGTTGATAGGAGTAGTGTCACACTAATCCATTCGAAGCACGGATCATAAGCTGGTGTACAGTTTTCCTCATGGCAAAGGCTCTTGAAGTCACCGCCACTCGACAAAACACAGACCAGCAAGCAGACTTCAAATTTCAGGTGACAGAGAAGCAAGCAGTACGTAGTTGCTATCAACTGGAACCAACTGAGCTTTACTTTGTGTGCAGATATCACCTGTAACCAAGTACTCCCTCGCAATAAATAAATAAATAAATAAATATAACCAAAGGCGCATGTAAACTTTTGGTCGATAAAAGAAGATTGAATCAAAGCACATCAATATGTACTGCTAAAAATACTCCCAGACCGAACGGGCAACAGTAATCGTGCGATGCATGTACTCTTGAAACAAAAAATTATACAATGTAAACACAAACCGCATATATAGATATCATTTGAACAATACCAAGCAGCTGAAAGTAAGTATAGATTGACACTAAAGATCATGCGTCTACATTCAGAAAGGATGCCTTGAGATCGTTCCTCTCCAAGTTAAGGATACGGGTGGTTTCTTGCGATTGCAGCCCAAGAAAAGATGACTATCAAGGGCCAAAATTCAAAGAACGTGAGGGGAACGAACTCAACTGCTGACGTTATCAGTGCCTTTATTAGCCCCATTCTTTTGCATAACGACCGTGCAAGAAGAGTCCATAGCCAGTATTCTGAGTTTCTCCATAGCAGTACGAGAGGCTCATTATGCATATCACGATAGCAGTGTTTAGAGCAACTGGAGCTAGCACCATATACACACCTAGTGCAAAAGCAGCCGTCAAGCTCGTGATTGAACTCGACACAAATGCTATGGATATGGTGAAGTAGATTTGTCGGCTCCGCAAGTCAATCATAGGAATTCCAGAGAAGATGAGGCCCGCGGTAGCTATTGCAGAGCAAATAAAAACTAATGTGTTGGCTATCATGAATGCATCAAAAGTACAGCTCCCAGCAAGTGTTGGTGCCCCTCCGTTGGCGTGATCATCTGCTATGTACCCACCAGGCAAGGCAAAAGTTGCTCCGAACGCCACCGTTGCGATTAGCACTGTACCAATACATAGAATTTGCGTTGATTCTTTCAGTTTCTCCAACTCTTCGATTTCATTATTCGATTGTAGGCGATGAAATTTCTCATAATTTTCTTGAAAGTGATCCAGTCGAGAATTGCCGTTCAAAGCACCAGCAGTTGTGAGTGCAAAGCATATCCGTTCTCCTGAGTTCTGTGATAATTAAATAGGAAACAAAATAGCCGGTTTTAAAAAAAGGCAATGCATAAAGAAGGGTGAACATATATAAATTACCTCAATATAATGTATTTTTCCTGGTTATATCTTATATTGTGATACATCTAGAGGAGTCTGCCTGTTCGCATTTGATAGATTCAACTTTACTTGCCGATTCCCGAATAGAGCACAAAACATCCGAATACTTCCCAGACTGGACAGCTAGGTGCAATGCAGTGTTCCCATCACTATCTCGCAAATTCAGGATCCATGTTAGAGATTGATTTCTGCAAGCATAGTTGACTATCCCCACTTGTTGTTTCTCAATAGCAACATGAAGGAATGTTCTCCCCTTAATGTCACGCAGACCGGCGCTACTAGGGCACTTCTTAAGGAACATGGCAATAAGCACCAACAGAAGCAGCAACATGTATAGGGAATAGGCCATTAGTGTCTGATTGATACATTGCACCTTGGTTAGCTTCAAACACTTGCCAACAAACACTGCTTCTTTGCCACCATCGCCATGGAAGAGGCGTGCTCCCGTTTTCATCGCTTTGTTCCATGCCAACAGCAGTCTTGTAATCACTGCAAATTGATAGATTCTTTTATAAATTATAAGAGAAGTTTGTTGATGACCAAAGTTTCATTTTCCCTGTTAGTGAAATACTAGCATTATATGATCCAAGTGAAGTACCTCTTCGTCGAAGAACCGCAGCATGCAATGCGTTTTGTCCATTTGGTCCAGCATACGAGACAACATTCCCTGTACTTTTATCATACAGCGTCTGTGCAATTATGTCCTCTTTCAACAGGATGGCCAGGTAGAGTGGTGAAGAGCCTTCCTCAGGAAATCTAGCCAATTCTGGATCAACCATCAATAGAACTTGGACAATATGATCATCTCCAATGCGGACGGCCTCGTGCAAGGCGGTCTCCCTGTGATCATTTTCTTTTCTCACAAAGTGCTTCACAATCTCCACACCACCAGCTTCCCTTGTAGCTACATCAATAAGATGAGAAATCATTTGGGACTTCCCGGACCTTGAGGCACAATCTCCACACCACCAGCTTCCCTTGTAGCAAGGGCGTGTCAACCTTTTTTTTTTTTTGAGTCATTCATATCTGTATTTTCAAAGGTTAAGGAGTACAAATACGTGTACACATACAGAAACGCTTTGAAAGGATACAGAGGACAGCTGTCCCAACAGAAAAGCAGAAAGGCCCCTAGAAAGAACAAAAAACACAACCAGGTCCCTGGACCCTTCGCCATCCAGAAGCGCCGAGCACCATTGACGCCGACCGTCGTCGGCGCCAATAGATCCGGCACGCGCCGCACACCCAAGGCTGGCAAGAACTCCACCGGAGAGAACTCCGTCGCATGAAGGCTTTGGAATGAGCCGAGAAAGACACTCACCCCATCGGGTAGATGAAGCCGTCGCTGAACGCCCCATCGGCCGGGGACACGCCCCGAGCTCCTTCCAGCTAGGACCGCCACTCGAGGGCAAATCCTCCACCACACCATCCTCAAGCCACAGCCGCCTCTGCACCTTTGACAGAAACCGTCGGTTCCCACCTCGCCTCGACGAAGACGAAGACGAGGAGTCGCCGACGAAGGACTCCTGTACAGGGCCTCCACACAGGGAAGCCCACCTCCACGGTCTCGCCGCCAGCGCCGGAATGAAGCACCAACGGGGCGAGGAAGAGGCCGAGAGGACTTATTCCACCCGACGCCGCCGCCACTGCCTCGACGCCGTCGACCGGAACTCTAAACCTAGAAACCCTAAGACCTAAAGAACCACCAGCCGGCGGGAAGCCCGCGGTCTCCGCCACCTCACGACATCCCGGAGGACATCGGAGGCGGAGGAGACCACCGGATCCGCCGGCGGGGACGCGCTCCCTCCCAGTCGCCTCTCTCAACTGTAGATGGGGAGAAATATCGCGAGGGGCTTTCGATAAGAGGATGCCGACAAGAGGAGGTTCTTTGCCATGCCATGTATGATAGTAGCACACCTCAAATAATTGTCACCGTCCCCATTGGCAGCCACCACGTGTAACACGGTGTCTCCCTCAACTGTCACTTACGGCCCCAACAAGAGAAGCTGCAGACTCCGTTGTATGCCTTCAGTTGGTCAAAAAATCCTTTGTCTGGGATTGTACCTGGTTGCGCCTGTGCATCTTCCCAATCCCAGCCAAGAAGAATTTGAATTCTTCCCAGCTAGCAGCAGCGGATGCATGTTCGCCGGAGACGGGTGAGTTGTTTCATTCTCAGTCTACTCTGGTTGTTCCTGCTTTCCTATCTGGCACAAGAAAAACTCATCTACTCCATTTTCCTATCTTAATTCTAATCACTGATCCAGACGGGGAGATTTATCGAGTCAGAACTATGAAAACGCATGATTGTTGCTTATGATAGAAACCTCCGATGAGTGTGACGCCTCATTTTTGTTGATTCTTCGTGATGATGTGTCTGCCACGTTTAGTTCGGATAACATATTTTACGCATAGGCCTGAAACTGACTCTTGAATCTTCACCCCGCAGGCTCAAGAGATCTGTATGCCCAGAGCTAACTGCAGGTCATCTGCATAATTCTTCAGAGTGATCGTGTCAGGCGGTTTTGGACCTTCTCATTGCCCGACTTCCAGATGTTCCAAAGAGCAGCAGTTCATATAGTGTTGACCACAACTCCACAGAAGCCATTAACTGAAGACGCCTTCCAACAAATCCACTTGTTACAGCAACAAGTACAAGAAATTCAGCTTACAGTCAGATAACCCTGATCGATGAGGTTACATTTGGGGCGACAAGTGTTTTTTCTTTAGTATAAAGCTGTACAAGCGAATGGATGGACACATGCAGGTACTGCACCCAGCCTACAATGTGGATTTGGAATTCATGCTATCAACTACACCACAAAGTTCTTCTGCTCAAGGATAGGCCGAGCCGTCTGGTCAATTAAAAAGAAAATGGGCCAAGTTGTCTACTAAAAAAAGAAGTAAAATGGGCCGAGCCGAAAACCTAATAGGCTTAAAAGTAGTCCAGGGTGAAATACATGGTGGCCTTTGAATTGGGCTCAGTTCACAAATGGGCTACTTGATAGGGCCCTTGTTTGTTTTTGGGACGTTTTGATCGTCACAAAACATTTATGACGCTAACATATATTTTCATCACATAACATATTTTAACACACGTGATATGTGACACAGATTTTTGTTACGGAGTCGTCATAGATTTAAAACGGTGACAAAATTTTCAGGTTTCGTGACGTATCAAATGTCATACTATATCGAAAGATTTCTTGTAGTGATTGATTTTTAATGGGGAGTTTCATAAAATTTGCTACCCTGTGTGTGCACGGGGCATGCAACAGCCACTTGCCATAGAGCCTGAACTGACGACGGACTGACAATCAGATCTTGGTGTAGACCAAAAGTTGTCCAGTTACAAGACGCGTCATGTTTGAAAACATGAATTGCATCCACACTGCAAACTCCGTTACATTTTTTTTTTTTTTTGCATGCAACACACAGGAATGACTTCTAGCACATTGAGCAGGAATGGCAACGTTAAGGATGCGTACAACCTTGCGCGTGTCTTGTGTGTCGGTGTTGATGCAACCATACCTTTGTCAGCTGTAGCAGTATCGTTTTCAGACCAGCGAACCTAACATCAGGTATGGTGTTAACTACTAGGTTGCACTCTCCGAAAGGCATTTGCATGGATCTGTTGATTTGGACTGCATGATCAAAGTTCCATCCAGAACTTGAAGAAGGGACACGATCGAAAAAACAAATGTTAGGTAGCACGTCTGTGATTTTCTTGGTGCACAACGAGTCACCCGCACCAAGGTCAGCTGAAAGAAAACTCCCTTAATGCAAATCAGTGCGCAAAAAAAAAAAAAAAAATTTGTTTTGCGTGATCTCTAAAAAGCAACATGTATATATGGTCAGATGGAGATGCCCCTCCTCCCTGCCATGCATGGCCATCAGAGTTTGGTGGCAATCCATCGACCACTGTCGGTGATTAGCTCTCACCTGTTGTGTTGCTGTTCTGTTCTAACGGTTCAAGTGTAAGCCGAACGCAATAATTAATTTATCTAATGCAGACTTGCAGCGCTGCAGTTTGACGAGATGAGCGAAAAGTTGGCAGATTCTGTTAGGGAGAAGAAATCAGGGGTTCCATATCTTCCAATGCTGCTGTCTGTCTGTCTGTCAAGCGTACGTGTTCTATCTGTCTGACCTGGAACTGAAAACGAGTTGAAAAAGAAAGATTGCTTGGTGTTCAGCGGGAGCAAATTGGTCTGATGGCAGTATATGCTCTGGCAGCGATCTTGCCCTGCTGCGTGGGAATGCATCAATCAAAGGCATCGATCGTGCACAACTACAAAGGTGATGGCACGTTCAGACTTGAGATTACAACTAGTACTAGTTATTAGCAGACGATGAGAAGGGCCTCCTGGAGCCCTTGACCTCTCTCTATATTTCATAACAGAAAAATGCAGGGATCTCTTCTGCTGCATTTGCCTAACCATGACATTAATTAAGCAGCCTAACTGACGACGACGCCCCACAGTTTTCTTGTTTCTTTTCTGAAATAGTAGATGGCAGGCGCATGTTGGTTTTGTTCTTAATACTATCGCGCCGCCTCAGATGTGGTAATATAGTTAACAATTTGATATGAGTACGTATAATTGAATACTACTAACTGCAAGGTATATATGCGTATCTGAGGTGCCATGGATTGGATAGTTGACGGTCAATGGCCGGGTGGCTTATTCTATGAAGCTGCAGGTGGTATGCGGGCCTAGCTGTTGGTGGCCGAATCTCCGTTGCATGTGATGTGCCCCCATCTCCATTGTCAAATGCAAATACAGAGTGAGATACCAGCAGCAAGCAGGTACGTAGCAGATCATCATGTGCAGTGCAGGTATAAAATAAGCAGAGGCAAACAATGCAAAAGTTTTCTTCTTCCTCCCACAGCACAACTTAACCATAAATCTGTGTTCGTTATGCCTGCTCTTCTGCTTGCTTACGTCGTGCGAACTTGACTTGCTCCAAACACGAGCAATTAATTGAACGCTGCTTAAGGCACACGCTACTTGGCTTTACCGTGCTTTCGCTTCCATTATCTATCTTTGTTTATAATAAATAATAATAAATAGAGAAAAGGACAAGGAGGGCGAAAGATGGAAGGAAAGCATGCTCACCGTCAACTGGGTCCGTTTCGTTTCCGATGATCCATCATTCCATGGGAAACGAATGACGCGTCTCGTTCCACAAAAGAAGGGGTTTGTTGACCTTTCAAGTACAGCTTTCCCTATAGTACAGCATTCCGTATCCATATCCTTTCAAGCAGTACGTACTCACATTAACGAGCGTATTGATTTCAGTTCTCCTTTTGTTTGATGAAATCAGTGGTTCCGTACGTACGCAAGCAGATACTAGCTATATAATAGGCAAATATATGGTAGTACAATACTACACCTATCGGATAGAGAATACTGCTGTCTTTTTTTTCTTTTTTTTTGACAAAGAATACTGCTGTCTTGATGAGCAATGTAAACTTAGGCAGAATCAGCCGGGGGGATGGATTGAGGGAAGGTATAGCGTACAGAGTGCAAAGCCAGGCAAGACCAGACAGAGAGAGAGTCACGTGGTACATAAGTATTATGCATCCATGGAATGGAATGGAATTGAATTCCATGACCCTTGCCTGCTTCGCCAAGGAACAGATACTAGATGGTATAACGAACGAGTCATGGCCAGGTTGCCTTGCCGGCGGTGTACGGTGTCCCGACGCGTACCGGCGACGCCATATCGATCAGCTAGTATTATGAAACAATTACTAGTAATTAAGCAAAAATTAACAAGTGGAGGAGGGGCTCACACGCTGCATGCAGCTAGCACCGACCGACCGCCACCAAGGCGAACAAGAAGCCGTTCGTGCCAATTACCAGTAAAAGAAAAAAAAAAGAAGAAGAAGAACCGTGTCAATTGCACCCAAAATTTGACTGAAACCCAGACGCGGTGACTGACGGCGTCCTCCCTGTCAGTACGTACAGTAGCTTCCTTCGTTTCTGCTGGCCACCCAGTACGGAACGGACACTGCTGTTGCGCAACGGTCAACACGGTGGCAGCCACACCGCCGGACACGCCCTTCGGAGACGAAGATAAATCTAGGTTCTCAGGTCAAAGCCTACTAAGATCTTAGTACTACTCCTACCAGTAAATGTTGTTAAGTGACCCTCCGCGAGTTCAATTAAAAAAATAAAGGAATTTTGTTCATGGCCATATAGTTTTTTTTGAGACTTCATGGCCATATAGTTGCAGAGAACAAACAAATAATATGATGAAGCTGAAATACGCCTCATATTACTTATGCGGAGAGTGATAGTCATTCTTGCCCTTGGTTTTAAATGAGTTGGTTCTCGAAATCTTTTGCACAAAACTTGTAACAGTACAATGTAATTGTTGATAGACTTTGAACATGAATGTTAGTGGTGGAAACAGGTAAAATAACTGAGCGTTATATTGTGTCGGGAAAAAAACCCTGCCAAATGGTTTTGTATAGCGAGTTTGAGGAAGAAAAAGAAAGAGAGATAGCATATTTGGTGCGAAATGGTACGATCAACAAGGGCTAACTACTAGTACCCAAAATGAGCTTGGAAAGCATTGACCAGCATAATTGTTAGGCGCGCGCGCAGTGATTAGAGACAGATTACAAGATCACTACAGCGCGCGGCTGATATATTAGTTGTATCTCGTTGCAATGCGACAATGGCTGTCCTATTTTTTTCTTTCGGGTATCACTATTCTATTCTATTTTTATTCTTTTCAGATGTCAGCATTATCGGAGCTGGTTTATGATGTGGAAGCAAAACACGCCATCTGGTGGATACTGACTGACGACTGACGGACGACTTGTTCTTCTTCCCCCTCTCTCTCTCTACCCTCTAAAGTAAAAAAGAATCTTACTATTTAGGGGTACTAAATAAAATTTAATTGCAAAACCTTTCTGCAGACGGACGTTATTTTTCGAGACGAATCTAACGAGCCTAATTAATCAATGTTTTGACACAGTGATGCTACAGTAACCATCGTCTAATCGCGACTTAATTACCCTCATTACGTTCGTCTCGCGAAATAGAGGGGGGTCCTGGACTTAGTTTTGTGATTTGACTTTGTTTAGTACACATAAATCGTACCGGCATTATTGATGTGACTGCTACAGCACCCTCTAAAGTTTTTATAGCCTCATCCGAACGCAGCCTTACAAATAAATGAATGTGGGTTTGCGTCCCTGGCCTTCTTCCCCTGTTTCGTTTTCTTCTGCCTGCTGCTGGTCCACGGCGACGACCATCCTCCTCTCCTCCTCTCCTTCGTCTCGTCACCAACCCAAACCAAACTCTCTTTGCAATTCCTCAATCCGATCCTGTTGACTTCAACATCCCCCCGCCATTCGCGCCATGATTATTCCCCATTGCTCTACTACTTGTTGCTGCTGATCCCCCTCCCCTTCTTCTTGCTCTCTCTCTCTCTCTCTCGTCCACCACCTCTCTTCCTCCTCCCGCTCCCCCAAATCGCAAAAGAGAGAAGCAAATTGACTGATTCTTGCTGGGGCGCCTTGTCCGTCCACAGATAATGGCGTCGATCCGCCGGCCGCACTCGCCGGCGAAGCAGCACCTCTTCCGGCACCACGCCCCCTTCGCCTCCTCCTCCCCTCCATCCTCCCCGCTCCGCCACTCCTCCTCCTCCTCCTCCTCGCCGAGGAAGACCGCCGCCGGCGGCTACCCGCACCCCTTCCTCTTCTTCTCCCGCCGCCCGCTCCCGCGCTTCGCCGCCTTCTTCCTCCTCGGCTCCTTCCTCGGCCTGCTCCACTTCCTCTCCCCACCTCCCGCAGACCCCGCACCTCCACCCATCCTCACCGTCTTCCTCTTCCTCCTCCGCCGACACCGCCTCCCTCCTCTCCCCTCCCACCTCCCACCGCCTCATCCACGACGACGACCCCGTCGCCGACCGGACCAAGCTGCTCGTCGTCGTCACGCCCACGCGCGCCCGCGCCGCGCAGGCCTTCTACCTCAGCCGGATGGGCCAGACGCTGCGCCTCGTCAGCTCGCCGGTGCTCTGGGTCGTCGTCGAGGCCGGCAAGCCCACGCCAGAGGCCGCCGCCGCGCTGCGACGCACCGCCGTCATGCACCGCTACGTCGGCTGCTGCGACAAGCTCAACGCCTCCTCCCACGAGACTACCGCCCGCACCAGATGAATGCCGCGCTCGAGCTCGTCGAGAACCACCGCCTCGATGGCATCGTCTACTTCGCCGACGAGGAGGGCGTATACTCGCTACAGCTCTTCCACCGCCTGCGCGAAATCAGGTACTACGAGATTCACTTGCGAAAAAAGGTTCCATTTTTCTTCTTTTTTGATGATGAAACATTTGGTACAAATAATACATCTGTAAGGCCATTTGCAATTCGTTTTCAACTTTTGTAGTAATTCGTTTCTATCAGATGGGAAAAGGTCTCAAATTTGATGTCTGCAGAATCGAGTTCACCACTATTGAATCTTTTGCTCCTCCTCAATACTTGCTTGGTTGCTGCACAATGGGCTCAGAATTCTTAACATTTTTCTTCAAATTCAGTAGAATGAATTATTTGCTTCGCAGTTGTCTTCAAAATCTTCTTAATAATTTAGTGGCATTCAACCCCTAGAAAAAAGCATCAGCTGTCTTGTAATCTGGAAAGCATGCATTGAAACCTCATGTTCTGTTTTGCTTAAAAAATTGGATGCTCCATGAAAACATAGCTGTTGACTTGTTGCAAACTGTGTCATGATTAGGAGGTTTGGCACATGGCCTGTTCCATTCATCTCCCAAAACACAAAGGATGGTGTGGTGCTTCAAGGCCCTGTGTGTAAACAGGGCCAAGTTGTGGGATGGCATACAAGTGAGGATCAGGGCACCAAGCTCCCAAGATTTCATGTTTCTCTGTCGGGTTTCGCATTCAATAGCACCATGCTGTGGGATGCCAGGCTCAGGTCCCATTTGGCCTGGAATTCAATCCGGCATCCAGACACGACCGATCAGGGTTTCGAAGTAAGTTGCTTGTTTCTTTTCAGTTTCCTGAGTTACATACTAAGTTATTAATGCTTTGCACACCAGTACTACATCTTACCCATGTTGCGAAGAAGCTGATATGTTAAAAATTGAACGAAGTGTTCTCTTTTTGAACTATTATACCAGTTTTGGATATGTGAAAACAAGAAAAAATGAGAGGTTACAGTGGAGTAAAAATTCCAATTAAACGCGATAACAAAATAGCTATCTAGCCATCAAACACATGGTGGTCACCTAATTGGAGACCTTTCTGCTCCCTTGTCTGGACATTGGTTTCTATTGCCTTTCTGTGTATAGTATAGCAGCTGAGATGGTTGTTCTTTGCAGGGAACCACGTTTGTAGAGCAACTAGTGGAGGATGAAAGCCAGATGGAAGCCATACCTGCTGACTGCTCTCAAATAATGAACTGGCACGTGCCATTTGGATCTGAGAATCTTGCCTATCCTAAAGGATGGAGAGTTGCAACCAATCTGGATGTGATTATCCCTCTAAAATAGTATCACCAACTGTGGTCTTCCAAGCACTAACTTCTTTGACAGGTTTGTTTTGTGCTCATCAGAAATCTCTTTGTTCTCTACACACGGATTATCAGTTTTACCCATTATACATTGTTCAACCTGTCACTAGCATATATACAAAAGGTTTATTCGGCTTCCCTTCACTTGTCTTTTGTTTTGTATTCCAATGCTATCTGGGTGGGCATCTATGGGCACACTTTTTTAAACTACTTGTCCTCTGATTGAGACTCCTTTCAACTTCGATGATCTAGCCTGAGACTATGAGGTTGATTACAGCTGGATTTCACTTTCTATGCCCCCTTTTGTTTGCTTGTGTCATTTCAATTTTTGGAATGACACAAACTTATCAATATCCATTCCAGAAGCATCAGTCTTTTGCTTTGGATCTGCTAAGATGGTTGATTAGAAGCGTGATTCAGATTTATAGAGAATTAATGGATCACTACGATCTTTTTAAGTTTATATAAATGGACTATGATTTGTTTCTTTCCACCTCTGATCACAGCTAATTACTAGTTGTTATGGTGTTTCAGGTGTATACTGTAGGGTTAAGCCATGAAGCTTTGGCTTGACATGTTGAGAAGAATTCCAGATTGACTACTTTTGAGAACAACTCTTGAGAAGAGGGGGTTTTCGGTTTTGCCATCCTCGCTTGGAATGTCTATTGCTAGTCAAATTACTTGTAGAAGCAACTTTTGGGGAAATATTGTGTAGGATGATTAGTGCAGCATCGACAAAGAAGCCATCCCGCTGCTGTGTATATGGTGTTTGTAGCAATTTACATTCATTTTTGAGTTCAAAAGCCAAAAGGCCATATATACAGAGGTTTAAATCTTTCGCATGGGCTATGTTACTACAGAAGTTTCAGAGAAATGCCTTCTTTTTTTTTCAAGCAAAGGGTACCACAGCATTTGAACGCGACACTGGCCCCTAGCACAAGGCAGGTTGTGAGGGTACAAAACAGTGCGACGTGTAGTGAATGTTTACAGGATAGCTAACATGAGATGAAATATCAAGAGAATTGTTGGGACTTTGAGAGGCCAAAATTTACCAGATGATGTAGACAAACCTATTAACAATCAGATTTTGAAAAGGTAGGAAATATAAGGAACAAAAATCATGACAATCGCCCTCCTGTCTAAAGAAAAGGAAAACTTGGTACATGTGTACTAACTGGCTTGGTATTGCTTAGCATGCCCATTGCAGCAACTCAGAGACAGCCAGCATGGTCACAGGATATTACAAGTTGTCTCATACAAAAAGACTGCTCATCTAATCTCTCAAGCTATAATTTCAATCTCACCCATCAGCGGATCATTAAGCCTTGCATCCCTTGAGTTCCTTCGTCAGTGATTTTGTTGGCTTGGATTGTGCTGATAGCACTGGCAATGTTTCCCTGGATCATAATTTAAAGACAACGATATCAGAACAGTAAATATTAACAGCCTACAGGCTGATACACCAGTGGTCGCTCCAAATAGCATGTTGAAATCAAGTTGCAAAGTAGATATGAAAGTAGTTACCCTCCAAACTCCAAGCTTTGTGCGCAGAGCCTGCCACTGTGGCATCCCAAAGATCCTTTCGGTATGCCGGCTGAAAATTGTGCAGCAGGCCACATATTAACCATAATAAGGACATAATATCATACAATAAACAACCATGATCCGTAGCTATGAAATCGAGAGAAAAATGGAAGAAAGTAACCTGACGATGACAGTTTGATTAAGCTGGTCGACCTTGCAATCCAATATCTTCAGTGCAATTGCTTTCACGATCCAGCATTCCACCTCATCCTCATTGATCTAAAAAAGCAAAGCAAAAATCAATAACAAGGATCAAGAAAGTGGACAATAGCAGAGTTGGAACAGTCAGTAACCTTTAGTGCGTCTGTGATAGCAGAATAAGGAATTTCACCAGAGCAGCGGCTGCTCAGATCAAGCAAAGACATGAGCCGCATTTTCGTTATGCACTCCTCATGAACCAATCCTGTCAGATTGTTCAAACAACAAGAAATGAAGCCAAAATATTTGAGACATTAGAATAAGGATGTTGGGTGTCCAGCAAGTGAGCGTACCGTGATCTTTCAGCAAGGTAGAGTTGGCAGCCTGAAACTCTAAATAGGAACCAAGCCTCTGTGTAAGGAATATCTTTAAGAGCTCGTAAACCAACCCATACTTTTCATCCTTCTCAAGCTGTGCAACAGCTGGCATATTGAGTAGGTCACACTGCAATGACAATATACTTTCATCAATCCAGTACACTGATAACAATATATGCAGGCGCAGAGGGTTATGAAGTAGTCTAAATACCCCCCCCCCCCCCCCCCCCCCCCCAACAACTATTCTTGGTACTCTGGTTAACCCCCCAGATGAAACAGGTTATTTTGACCTCCCAAAGTACTGAAAACTGTTTAAACATCCCCTGGCCGGTTTCAAGAGTGGTTTTGCCGATGTGCGTATTATATGGTCCCACATGTCAGTTCACTCTCTTTTTGCTCGCATCCGTCCACGATTTGGCCTCCCAGCGCCACCTCAGGGTGAGCCGCGGCAGTAGCAGCCCCCTCCCCGTTCCTCGAAGAAGAGGCGTGCTCGGGCGGCAGCAAGGAGTTGGCGCCCATCTCACAGACGTTTCGTGGCCCCTAAATTTCATCAGCGCATGCCTGAGCTGCCGGAGACAGGGCGGCCTAGTCCGTGAGAGCGACTCCTCTCCTCAGCTTAGCTAGTCGCTTCGAAGTACGTTAGCTACTTCCCGCGACTAGTATTCGTATCTAGTGGTTGCTGCTTTGCTTGCTGCTGGGTGTTCGTTCGTCTGTCCATCAGCGGCATGGAGATGAGAAGCTCTAGCAAGCGACTGCAACCAGTGGCGGACGCAGCACAAGATTTTAGGGGGGGCTCGACAAAGCTATGCCAACACATAATCAGATTGTTAAAATGCTGCTTCCCCTACCGTTGCGCCGCGCCGACTGAATGAAAGGGGATTAAGGATCGTGTAACTGGCGAGTAAAAGGGAAGGCCCGGATGGGCTTGATTGATTAGAGCCAGAAAACCTTTACGGGCTGGCTAGAAAACCTTGGCCAAGTAGCCCAATTCGCTCCTTCATTTCAGGCAGCCCAAACACGAACAGGAGCCTTTCTTCAACCTCTGCTCTTCCTCTCATCCTCAGTTCCATGGCTGCTGCGAAATGCTCCAAAATTCGAGGGGGGCTCCCTTGTCCGGTGGGCAGTAGGGGGGGGGGGGGGGGGGGGGGGGGGGGGGGGGGGCTCGAGCCCCCCCTGGCCCCTGCTGGATCCGCCACTGGCTGCAACACCGTACTGCCACCTTTTGTGATGCGCACAGGTCGACGCCTCGATGCGCAGAGACAGAAAGCATGACGGGAAGATACAGCGCGTCGTTTGGTGGAGGAGAGGCTCTGGGTGCCTCATGGCTGAGCTCCAACGCATCGCAGCGACCCCGGCAACGAAGCGACGAGGCACAGTGGTGTCACGGCGGCCCTGGGCAACGAGGCCATGTGGCGGCATGGTGATGAGGCAGCTTGGCTAGCAGCGACCGCACGATGCCTCCATGGAGTTGGGGAACCGAGAGGGTCAAGTAGAGAGAGGGGAAAGAACTGATATGTAAGGCCCACATGCCACATCAGTCAAAACCACCTTCTGAAACCGCCTGGGGGGTGATTCAAACGATTTTCAATACTTTGGGGTGTGAAATATCCAGTTTTTGAAGTTTGGGGGGTTAAGTAGACTACCTATGAGCTACGATAGTTTGGGGGGTCATTTAGACTTATTCCTATGAAGTATATACTATATGTGCAATTTGTCAATATTCAAATTCAATAACCCAGATATATCCAAAACTACAATTGGCAAAAAAAGCGAAAATCAATATAGCACGAGTAATGAAAAAAATTTGTGAAAAAATGATCCAACTATCTCAAGTACATACACATGTTAGTATGCTGCCATGTCAATAATACCGATTTGTAATGGCACGAGTATAGCCGTGAAGAGAGTGAGAGAAGGAAACATCAAACAGATACCATTGAAGTATCTTTTGTTCATGAAACAACATTGACAGAACGCTAACAAACTACAACTGTAGGATCAGCCAGATTCAAATTTGTTGATAAAGTTATGTTACAACTGATTTGATGAAATAGCACAGGATAAATCATCTTGAAGCAGCACTATCTTACCTCCAATGTTTTTACCCTACATAAATGACAAGTTTCAATTACAGAGGCATAACAAGGAAAATTAAGTACCTGAAAGAGATTAGACGACTTCACAAACTCAATGATTGCTGCGACAGCCTCTTCCTTTGCAGCACCAATCGCATCAGCATCTTCTTCTGATCCCTTGAAAGTGGCAAGGTACTTGTTCAGAAAGTTGAAGTATTCCTTGCTCATGCTGTAAATCATTAGGGAAAAAAAAGGTTAAATTGCATCAATGCAAATCTCGCAGGTGAAATATTTCTAAGCACATAAATCTATCTAGTAACTAAAAAAGC
Organism: Eragrostis nindensis; assembly: GCA_012490785.1. Lineage (NCBI taxonomy): Eukaryota > Viridiplantae > Streptophyta > Magnoliopsida > Poales > Poaceae > Eragrostis > Eragrostis nindensis. The sequence continues at coordinate 123,320 of JAAXCT010001104.1, read as the reverse complement.
AAGGCGTGGCCGCACCCCTTCTGGTCTTTGAGGATCCTGGCAACAGCAAAGAACAGCTCCCTCTGCTCCACATTGCCAATGCCCCAGTCGCTGACGAAGCTGTCGATGTTCTTAAAAGAAGGGATGATGTACTCGGCAGCCTTGCCGGCAATGGCGAGCTCAAGAGCCTTCTTGTAGACAAATGCTTTGCCGTTTGGGCTCGGGAGCAGCAGGTTGTACAAGCTGAACAGACTACACACACATACATTGTGAACAACCTGTAAGCGAATCTTGAATCCAAGCAATGGACAATACAATTGATAAACCGCGCTGTGGGTTGTTGCTTACACTTTGAGGCGCAGCGCCGGCTTGTCATCGGGTTGGTGGCTGAGCTTGTCGCAGATGTCGCGGGCGATCTGCAGCGCCTCGGCCTCGGTTCCAGCCTTGGTGACGAGGCCGCAGATGACGGACAGGATGCATTCGAGATCTGGCGCAAAGGAAGAACAAGGCGGCTCAATTGAAGGACAAGCAAACGTTTAATAGGAATGAATCGAGGGAGAGAGGGGGAGAGAGATGCCTTTGTCCGGGACGCGCGAGGACTTGAGGAGCAGATCGGCGGAGGCGAGCATGAGGGAGGCCATGTCGACCCACCGGCCGGCGAGGATGTGCTCCTGAGCCTCGAGGCAGAGGCGTGCGACCTCGGGCTCGGCGACCTCCGGGCCCGCGTCGGCCCAGGCGAGTTCGGCGGTGAAGCGCACCACCGCCAGCATCGGCTCCTCCTCCGTCGTGTTCACGATCGTCGCCATCTTGTGTAGCCGGAGCTGTCGCTGCTGCTGCTGCTGCTGCGGCGCCGCCGCCGCCGGAGAGCTGGGGATTGGGGATTGCGAGTGGCGGCGAAAGGAGAAAACCCTAAAACCCGATGCGATGCGGCTTTGAGCACAAGAGTCGGCTATCTCCCGCGCCAGCTGTTGGATCAGGAACCGACGGCCAGTAGTGTGGGTGCGCTGTCCGGACATTGATCCAAATGCCCTCGTTTTGCCCAATACTTGGAAGAAGCCAATTTACAACTCATTTAACCCTTTAAACAAAGTTTCCTCTTAATCCACTTCTCTGAACATTGTATTTTTCGTTTCTCCTCATAAAGTCATATTTTTTATGGTCAAAGGAACATTGTACACTATGTTATAAAAATATATATACGATTTTTTGTTTCTATTTTGAAGAGTTGAGATTTAAGGTACGCAAAATGCTTGAAAATACTAACAAAACATCATTACGTATTTCTCTAAATTATGTTTTGATATTATTAACCAACCCAAAAATTTTGAACCGAAGAAATGCAACTTGTACAAGAAACAAAAAAGATAAATATCATCAGGGGGTGAATTGAACTAAGTTAAATGTTTTAGGGAAGAAAAAAAATTGTTTGGGGTGCTAATGGGTAAACTTAGTAAATTATTTTTTCCCAAAAAGCTTTCAATATGGCTCAAAATTGGATTTCAAATTGCACTTCTATGTGATAAACAAGTGCAAGGTGGACCATTCAAGCGATTTGAATGTTGACATCGTACCAACACCTCATATTGACTTTGTGCTCCACATGGTAACTCATCTATCTTTCTAATGCCACTTCTCCCACACTTCTTTCCACTTCTTTCTCCAGGTCACATTCCTTCGTACTCCTATATTAACAACACTTAGAATCATGTTGAACTCCTACCCACCACCTATTTTGAGTTGTAGCTGCTACACCTCCTGATGTCTTCGACATATCTTGCTTGCTCGTGAAAAACCTGACCAAATATTCACCATGCCGGTAGGTTTGTAGCTAAGATAGAGCTACGATAATGCCAAAAATAAGTCTAAAGAAAAAAAAGGGTGTTTGGATTGTATAGGAAAAAAATCAAAAAAGTTATCGTGTGAAAAAAATGCCATAACAGAGATAGGACTAAATTTTGGCCAGCGTGCAAGGGCCATGAACAAAACATTCTCTTTTACGAAAAAGAAATTTCATTGATAGTATAGCATATTAGATCCTCTAATTACGTAGGCAATCCAAACAACGTCAACTCTATTGATGGGAGACAATAAATCTTAAAAGAGCCGCAAACTCCACTATATAGGATCATCATCCAAGACGAATATGTGTCATATGAGAACTCCGATCTAAATGAACACGACGATTTCACCATCCACAAAGTCATCATCGTCTTGGATGTGGAAAAACCTAAAACCCAGCCCTTTCGGGAAAAAAAAAAGTCGAAGATAAAGGAGTCAGAAATTAGAGGAACATGAGGATCCATGCCAAGTGACAACAATGGTTCAGGTCGTGTCTCGTTGCCAATAATATTTTTGTTAAGTTAGCAGTGAAGGTTCACGAACAATAGCAGCCCACATAAAAATGCCAACGCGATGCAAAGTTTGATAACGAGGGTCACTGGGCAAAATTTGATAACCTGCGTTACAGCTCCTTTCTGTTAGAACGGCAGGCAGAATGCCCACGCGATGCACCGAAAAATAAATTAAATTATCGTCAAGTTGCACCAGATAAATATATGAAACATTCATTCTTGCATTGCCAGCTAACACCATTTCATCATGGTCATGGTATAGATGGTGTCATATCAACCATCTTGATTCTAGGCCACAGCCCGCAATCATTTTCACGTGCAACCCTTGTTGACTGAGATCATGGGGAAAAAAATATCTTCACTGATCCTGACAAGCCATTCTTTCTACATTACATATGGCTGGGAATGCCACACCCTTTTCCTTTTCACTGTAATAATAATCGGACTACAACAGAATTTAACCAATAAATCTTCGCAAGCGAAGAAACAAAATGAGAAAAAAGAAAAGTAAGACATCATATTATTGGTTCTCTGTAAACTGAATACTCTGCCGAACACAAATCTGCAGAGCTCTGATAATGGAGGGAAGCAGTGGCTCCTACGGAAGTGTTGAATAGGATAAAGTTCTCAATCTTCTGCAATCGAATGGTTGCGAGCTGGGGCTTCTGTGTCAGCAGCATGATCGGCTGCCAACCTTTCCTCAAGAACCCTCTCACCACGCTCCCTATAACAAATAAAATGGCCCCGGTTAGCTCTAGAGCGGCAAAACAATCATTTCGAGAAGCCATGATTTCCATCTTCCCAGTTTTATGGCACCAGTCTCATATTCGCATGTAAGTGCTGCGTCACAGGGTAACACTACTGCTATGATATTAGTCCTACTAGTGGCACTTCAAGTAAAATACTCGAGTGTCATCATAATCAAATATAAGTGTGAGCAGCAAATGCAATTGATACACAGAAGCATCACACCGGTCGACAAGAGAAAAGTATATACCTTCTTCTGGATGCCTTGGCAGGATCTGAAACTGGGAGGGCCAGTTCAGAAGGCTTAGACCTTGCACACAGCATCCGATCGAACAGGTTGGCGACAGGGTCTGTGACCGGTCTGCAGAAAGATAAAAACAGAATGTTATCAAAGTGAGATCAATAGTGAATGTTTGCTTACGTAAAAATAATAAGAGTTTTCTGATAAAAAGAAATATTTGAGAGTTTACCGCATGACATCTGGGAACAAACTGGGGAAGGAGAAGTCATCACTTGGGTCACCCTTTAGTCCTGTCAGTGGGTTCCTTTGGAAGTATCTAAGGTAAAGCCAACTAACATACATCCCAGACACCAAGGTTGGCAGGAAGTTGATGGAATCAGGCACAATGAAGGCCATGATTGATGAGAAACATACAACAAAGAATGGCATCCACTGCAGATATAAGAGCAAAAACAAAAGGAAGAATTCAGCATAAAAAAATAACAGGCTACTGAAGAAGTATATAGTAAGTGTAATACAGTTGCAGGACTGTAAATAGCAGAACAGTAGTTCAATGATATACCTTTGCCTTTATTTTCCAGAAAAAACACACATGGGCAGCTCAAGGTTTGGTAAGAGTTGCTTGAGGGCCACAAGAAAACCAGCAAGGCAACCATGGAAGCCAGAGAGTGGTGTGACACTGCACAGAGTGGCATAGAAAGGTCAGCTAGTGAGTGTAACATATATATTTCAGATAGTAATGTTTTCTTTTTCCCTCACACTTGAATGATGGCAAAATAGCCTAGAATACTAGCGTACCCATAATATGTGCAAGTATTATTCAACAGAAGTGTAAACTTTATGAAGTCCATGCCTTCTTAATTCAGCATTAGCAGAACTAGGAGTATGTTAGTTGTACAAAATCAAATGTGAACAGAGCACATCGACTGTCCATTTTTATACAAATGTACTTGTGCAAAAAGCACAGCAAAAGAACGAAGAGCAAAATGGTAACCAAGGAACATCTCTATAGACTGAATGATGGATCGAAATTTACAGGAGCTCTCCTTTCAATTGACATAGTAAGCGTGACAGGAAAGTAATTGTACTATGTCAGTCTATGTGTTCTTAATTCCTTGCTAGCAGTCTAAGAGTATGGTTTTATTCCATAGGGTGAACTGTCAGTTGCCATAGAAAATAAGAACATTAAATGCAACTATAAGAAAAGCAATGCCTGGTAAATATTAATGCGTAACACAAACATTCGAACAGACTGAATGATGGCTTAGAACTTACAGGAAGCTCTCCTTTCCAGTGACATAGTATAGTGCAATAGCAATGAAGAACGCAAGGACGCCACATATGGAGTTGACCAAAATAATGAATTTCAGGAACTCCTTGCGGCCCCATACTGGTTCAATGTCCTTCCCACAGAAGAGAAGACCAAGAGAACTGCCAATAGCCTGTAAAAGGAAATCACAGCAAAACAGTGTGTAATTAGGCGGTATAGTGTCAACTTCATGCCATCATCGTATCGTTTGATTCGACCACAGTGTTTGATCTCACAGAACAGTAGTGATTCAGAAGAAATTGAACTCACCCCTGGAAGGACTTGTTCGATGTAACCAGCGGTGAAGACGGTCCATACATACGGGATCGTCCTGCAGAATGTTGCACAGGTTCAGAAATACACTTGAGCCAGCGTTTTGGGCAAAGTTGCTTCATTTTCGTGGCTTAGCAAGGATCCAGAGGCAGGTTCTTACTTTGATGGGATGATGGCTAGGTAGTTGAGGGATGAGGGGAGGAGCTGGAGCAGCACATATCCGCCGATGAGGACGACGACGAGGCCCTTGCAGGTGCGGGTGAACTCCTTGCCGGGGACCTGCGGATGGAACCATCGTGAAACCATGAGCCAGTAGCAATTTCAATGCAACAAACGCAGATCTGAATCTGATTGGGTGCATTATGAAGCGCGCGGCGTGGCTAAGCAAACATTCCGGCCGGCTCGCACCACAGTCGGTCAACGCTGCGCCGTCCCAGATCCCAAAGCCGTCCGTCAGATCTCGCAATTCACACCAAGAAAAGAAAGGAACTTGGTTGGTGGCAGAGGTTGGCAAGACGGACGGAGGGGTGGAGCCGGAGGAAGCACTCGCGGCAACCACCGGATCTCCGGCGCGGCGCGGCGGAAGCTACCAACATGAGATCCAATCACTTCCAACGCCAGAACCGCCGATTCAGAAGCTCGACAACGATTCCGACGCAGGCCAAGCATGGAAGCAAGCAAGCAAGACGAGCACCGACACCCCGGACAGCAATAAGTAGAAGACGAGCAAGAAGGGCAGTGCGCTTACGACGGCGGGGGGTGCTCCGGCCGGTTCAGCTCCTGCGGCCGCAGCCGTGGCGGAAGGCTCCTGCAGCGGCTGGCTCTCCATCATCACTCCGCCTCTCAGATCTCCCTCTCCTTCTCGGTTTGGTGGAGACGTGGAATGGTGGCAATAAGAGGAGAGCACGAGGAGGGTGTTGGGTCACTCTCCACTCCGGTCAACCTTTCCTCAAACAAAGCTTCCCCCTTCCGTGCTTGCCGTTCGTTGCTCAGCTCAGCAACGCGCAGCACAAGGGAGCAAAGGAGAAGCAGCCTCTCTCCGTCCGACCACTCAGCCGCTTCTTCTTCTCCATCATCCACCCTAAATTATGTCTATTTCGCCTAACCTCCCGTAGATTTTTTTTCCCGTGTGGGCCCACCCCACCATTAATCAACCACCAATATCCTACTACTCTCTTTGCTGCTACAACCAAGTCAAACGTGCCAATTTGGCTCGACTTCCCCTGCTACAGTTGAGAAGGGCGAAACCGAGGCGACTTCACTTCTGGCGCCGAATCCGGCGGGTTCTCTTCACCTCCGGTGGCCTCGCTGTCGCTGCAGGGGTTGAGGACCTGCGGATTGGTGTCCGGTGTACATACCCTATACTATTAGGCTAGGTTTTAGTAGTCTAGGGTTAGGTTGTTCCATGCCGGCGAGCCGGCTTGGATTTCTCTTCCTCTGCGGCTTTGTTTCCGGCGAGCGACGACATGGAGGTGTTGAGGATTCTTGGCTGCTGAGCTTCGACGCGAGGTCCTCAGTTCTTCATGGCGGTTTCCGGTCTCGTCGGCAACTGGCGGTATGAGGTTCTTTTCCTTCTTTCCGGCGAAAGGAGGATCTTTGTGCCTCCCTGGGGGCTTGTGCTGTCGGCGTCGCTGAGTCCTTTAGCGATGCTCGGCTTTTGTTCCGGTCGACGACGACGATGGACGGCGGCGTCGGATGCGGACTGATGTTCCTCTTCTTTCTTCCGTGCGATGATGGCCGATGTCTGTTCAGCTATTGCAGATGCGTGCCGGAGAGGTTCCGGGTGCTGATTGATGCGGCGAATCAAATGCTTGAGTCGTCCTCGGAGGAAGAAGGTGGATGGTGCTTAGGTCCGGCGTTCTTCGCCGGATTCTGGAAGTTTCGTGTTTCATCTCGATAGAGGGGGTGATGTGCTTTTCTCAGTATTTCCAGGGTGTTTTGTGTAAGCTCCAGGGATGTACTGTTCTATCCTTTTAATATAATCCCCTTTCTCAAAAAAAAAAAAGTCAAACGTGCCAACCATTGTTAGGAGCCCATTATTTTTGTCTTTCGAGCAACAAGGAAAACAAGGATAATATACCCAACTATATACTTTTCAACCTTTCCCAGCTAGTACAATTCCGTGATACTATACCTTTTTCAATTTTTCAAATTATATGCCATTAGTTTCATTGTACTATCTCCTCGCAAAAAAAAAGGTTGTCATATACTATCTAAAATGCTATTTTCAAAATTGAACATTCGAATCATAAGGATAGCACAGTTGAAGTATTCAATTCTGAAAATATCAAGTTAGTTTAGAACACTTGGGTGCCAAAGAAGAACTGGAAAAATACCTTTTCAGGGTTTGAATTAATGAAATACCATCATGACTTTTTAATATGGATATTCCATAATACACAAGAGGATTATCAATGTAGCTCTCCCCAAAGCAAATTGAAGTAAATAGTAAATCACTCATTTTTCTACTTGTTGCAAGCCAAACGTGTACAATCGCAAGGAGAAAATTCATTATGTTACTTTTGAGTTTAAGTAGAAGGAAGACTAAAGAACGAGGCATCATCCTGATAATCTGTTCAACCATTTGGAAAAAAAAAACATTTTGATGATAAAACCATGAAAAACGTTATTTGAAAATTTTGAACTTGCTCAAAGCTGGCTGCTGTGCCAATGTTGGGTTCTGCAAGTATCTTATCGAAGATCATTTGGATGTATTTGTGTATGTTGCTTAGAAGTTGGAACCTTTTTTTTTTTTGGGGGGGGGGGGGGGGGGGAGTTGAAAATTCGCTGTTGGTGAAGATGTCAACGGGACTATTAGCAATATGTTATTTGATGCAAATATGATTATTAAGTCAAACAGAAACTAGGCTAACGATTTGTGTTTTTTTTTCTGTTACAGCGCACATATAGAAACATTATTTAGCGGATAGGAAACATATTTCAAACTGTCTCTGTAGCTAATCCCAGAACTCAACCTGGAGATGAAATAGCAAACGAGAAATAAAACTGGTTCGCGCTCTTCGGTATTTATTAGGACCCGTCTATACATTGCTTAGACACTCTAGAGGATAATAATGTCTGAATTTTCAACCATCAGATCTATCTTTGTGGATGAGATTTAGTCTCACATGATAGAGAATAAAAATTCAGGCATTTTAAAGGATTCTAACGCCTGAATTTTATTTACACCATTCATACTTAAGAATTAACCGAAATAATCACTGTAAATATGGTACACAATAAGTGTAACTTTGATATATATTGGGTGTAACTCAAGGTGAGAAAAATTTAGGTATTTCAGGCCTTAGAAATACATGCATTTTATTTTCGTACTCATTCCTACATGCAACTTGAGAAGAATATGTTTTATTTTCTTACCCATTCATACATGCAACTTGAGAAGAATATGTAGAAAAGAAAATATGAGCGCTAGAAAGCAACGAATTGCCTAATTTTAGCAATCCCAATTTATTAAGTTATTAGCCACGTGATTGTGTTTATTTGTTGCTGCGCGTTTGATGCACACGTTGGTGGTGGGTCGTTTGTTCTGTTTTTGCGGAACAACCGCTGATCGTGCTGGCGACGTGTAGGGTAGCATAGTGTAGTACGTTAACTGTAGCTCACTGTCACCTGCTTTTTTTTTCTTTTGTGCTCATGAGCGAGCACACCAGAGGGATTAGTTGGTAAATCCCCTTCCATGTTCCTCAAACACATGGATATTAAAATGAATATATGAATCGAGACGTAGACTAAGCATTAGCGTGGCTTGGAAAAGGTGAGTTGGGCACATGTTGCTTTCTTGCACTTTGGTTTCTGTGAAGCGGACAGGCCACCGAAAAATAATGTAATTTCGTGTGAATTCATTGAATGAATTTCGTCACACTTAATGAGTTATTGCTTTTATTTTGAACGGTATATATATATATATATTTGAGGGGGATTTTGAACGGTATATTTTTTTTATTTTTTTGAGATTACACAGTCAACTTAGACACTCACAACGCACACTCACCCCTATGAACACACGTACGCAAACCTTATCTTTATGAGCATCTTCGAAGATTGAGTACGAAGTCACCGCTGGCGCCTCGTTGTCGACGGGAGCGTCGCCTATCACTGAAAGCACAAATGCTGTTAAATCCTTAGAAATTCACTCCCACAGGGAGTCGAACCAGAACTGAGAGGTGGTACTCGGCGGATGTCTTAACCATTAGGCCAAGACTCTTTTCACCTGAGAGGGGGATTTTGAACGGTATAGAACGGTATATGAGATCTTGTTTACACAATCAGTCTTGTTTATGCTTTTTTTAGCACATTATCCTTTCTTTTTTGAACCTCTCATTCCTGAATATAAATGTAGTATCTGTTCGTGTACATTGAAAGAGACACCCTCACTCAACACACACAAACCCCTACATCTATACCCAAAAAAACGAACGCGTCCCTCAAAAAATATTGCACGACTGTCACCACGCGGTGAGAGGTACCAAAGAAACATGAAAGTCCTGACAGATCACAGAAAAAAGAGGCATTAAAATGAGACTCCTAAGAGCCCCACAGCTCCGCCGCTGCCTGACGCGCTTCCAAACAAGCCGAAGATGCCGTCGAACGACGGGCCGCAGACTCCGTACCGTCGCGATCATCGCCGCCGACCGTCACAGCTCCGACGTGGTCAGCACATCGCAGACCGCGGAAGCTTGAACACCATCATCTCCTCTGCAATCCCGGACGAAACTCTCCTGATTATTATCCACAAGCCCACCGACGCCGCCGGAGAGAGACGCCATCAGCACGGAGGAGGCTCGGGAAGATTATTCCAGCGAAGCGCCGGCGCCGCCGCATCACCAACGCTCCATGGAAATCCACCTCATAGCTCCGCCGTCGACCATGGTAGCACCAATACCACCATAGCAGTAACGGAAAGGAGCAAGAGGAAACAAAAGCTTCACACCGCCGATGTCTCCATCAACGGGGAAGAAACCCGATTCCAGCGCCGCTCGCCAGCAACGAACGCCGGAATCACCACCATCCATCATCCTTCTTCGCTGACGACAACCATCGCGCTGAAGAAAGAAGAGGCAAAAAGTCCACAGTGATCGTCATCACCTTCCATCGACGACAACCAACCGAGACAGGAAGAGCCGAGCGTCAGCGTCGCCGTCCACCAAAAGAGAAGCAAGACCGGCACCGAAGACGCCAGCACAAAAACTAGGCCGCCATAGCACACCGCAGCAGTCCAGCCTCAGCTCCACGCGCCGCTCGAAGGCGGCCGAGGCCCGAGGCCGCAACGAGGCACAGACGGCCCAGCTCCACAATCTCCAAACCAAAAACCCACTAGCCCCTCGCCGACGCCGGAGACATCGCCGACGAGATGGAGAACGAGCCGGGGTACCTTTTATTCCAACGGAGCGCCGCCATCTCCACCATGTCGACGCTGCCTGGACACCACAGCTTCCATGTCGTCAGCCCAAAGAAGTCGTCGGCATCGTCGTCGACGTCGACGTCTTCTCCACCGCCGCAGCCGCCATGGAAGCACCACACCCTAACCCTAAGCTACCAAATCTAAGGAAACTAGGGAGGTATATACACCGGACGGCAATTTCCCAACTCCCACTCATCACCGGCGCCGTCCCGGCCGCCGGAGACGAGAAGAAGCCGGCGAAATCGCCGCCGGAAGAAGAAATCGCTCTCGGGTCGCCTCTAGCTACTGTAGCGGAAGAAGACTCGAGAGGATGCACATTATCCTTTCTTCTTATTGAAGAAGGGCCCCGACCCATTAAACCAAGTTTTCAGCCCATCGGAGCTGGCGGCCCATTTCTTTCCTATCAAAAGGCCAGATCACATATAAAAAAAAAGAGGCCCAGATCAGAAACGGAGAGAGGAAATCTCGTCGCAACCCTCCCTCCGCGCACAGAGCCGCTGGCAGCCATGGAGGAAGAGAACACACAGCCGCCGCCGCCGCCGCCGCAGCCTGAGCTCGCCGGAGAGAAGCGCAAGAGGGAGGGGACCTCGCCGGATGCTTCCGCAGAAGAAGAACCAGACGCCTCCGCTGGTGTTGAGGATGCGGCCACCAACGGTGGCTCCCGGCACCCGATGTGGAAGACGAGCCTGTGCTCCTACTTCCGTCGCCGCGGCGCCGGCGCCGAGGGTTGCAGCCACGGGGAGACCTGCCGGTACGCGCACACCGAAGAGGAGCTCCGGCCGCGCCCCGACGGCACCTGGGACCCCACCTCCGACCGCGCCAAGAAGCTCCGCAAGGTCACCGCGGAGGCACAGGAGGAGGCCGAGGAGGAGGTGACGGTGGATGAGCAGTCGCTTGACAAGTGCCTAGTCGCGCTTCCCAGAGGGTGGACGGGAGACAGGCTCAAGGCCTTCCTTAGTGATCAGGCAAGTGTTACTAAAGTGCAGGGTTTATCCAGTATTTATCAGCAACGAGTATTATATTAGATATTGGCACTACGAATGAGAAGTATGATTTTAAAGACCCTAGTAGAATTGGTATCATTTCAAGTATTTTGTAAAGCTTGGATTCTGAAATTTATTAGTCGGCATGCTATGCATACCACTGGGTATGAACTAGTGCTTATATACCAATAAATCCTTGTAAAGTAACGGCAAAGTACCATGTATCTACCGCTGTAAGCCATGTCAACTAGTAAATGCTCGCACTCCTTAGGCGATGTCAGGAGTCCTTTGATGAAAGGGTCTGGGGAAACCATGAACCCCCAAATCCTACACTAATGAATATAAAAGCAACTGACATTCCCGAGGAGTTGTACATTTGTGTATTCACAACCCTCACACACACCATTCAATAGGTACAAACCATGTAGCCAAGAGACCCATTCATAAGACCCATACAGGGGCGGAGCCACATGTGAGAGAGTGGGTGCGGCCGCACCCACAAGAAAAGAAGTTTTCAATGTATTTATTGAATTTTCACCATATTCGCACCCATAAATTGCAAAGTTACGCACCCACCGGCTTAAAAATACAAGATTCAGTAGCTCCATCCGGCGTTCTGCACCCCCCTCCATGGAGCTCTAGCTCCGCCCCTGGACCCATACACTGACGAACCATGTAGACGAGAGAAGCCATGAACCCGACTAGAAGAGGTTGCCCCACCCATGTAGATATATTTCATAGTAGCCTCATTAGACCCTCCATCTCTCTCTCTTTTTATATCCAGACAATTGGTACAAACATAAACTGAAACATTCGGAAGATGCAAATACCGTTATTATTTGCTATTGACTTGTTCTCTAGGACAAGGGTATTACTTGCATCTAAACCAGTAATGCGTAAAAATTATATGTGTTGTGTGGAAATTAAAGTCCCAAATCCCAGAGAGGAATTACATGCTTATCTTGTATTCTTGTGTAATAAACTCTCATGATATTTATGCACCTTTTCATTTTCTTCCTGTGAAAAAAAATGCTAAAAAGGGTTGTGGACTGCAAAACTCATTTCTTGCCTAAAGCATACTCTAATCATCAAAATATAACATACTTCATCCATCAGCTAAATAATGACTTTACAGTGCAATCTAATTGGAGGGTCATGTAGCTAAATATTCATTTTGGGACAGAGGAATATGTCTTTGCATTTGTTAGTCCTGCTGTTTTATGCCAAGTTGCCAACCTAATGCTACAAGTCAAATGACGGTGCTGCAGGGGATCTCATATGCAACAGCAAAGAAGAAGAAGGGAATGACAGTTGGTTTTGTGACTTTTGAAAGTATCGAACAACTGAAAAATGCTATTCAGGTAATTTTCTGTTTTTTCGTACTGGCTTTATTGGGTATATTCACAAGTAACCTTGGATTTTTACCTCTTGACTTAAGTAGGTCCTTAAGGAGAACCCTTCTGGTGGAAAGGAAATAAAGATAGCAGACGCCAATCGTAGGTCACATCAAAAAGTTCACATCGACAGGCCTGTTTCTGATAATGGAACATCCGCAGAAAATAGTAGTAATCCTGCTACTGGTGCTGGGGAAACATCTGCACCTGAAGCAGCTGGCTCGGGCAAGAAAAGTGCCCGTGATGCTGTTGCTCCCCTTGCCCATATGTCTTACAACGACCAACTAGAACACAAAAAACATTCAATGGCACAGATACTGAAGCGGCTTGTAAGATCATATGCATATCCTTGTACTGCTTTAAACATTGATCAATTAGATATTGCTGATCACTTTTCTATCTTCTGATGTAGACTCGCAATGCTAGGAAAGCTTGCCCACCTGCCATTCCCCTTCCTAATTGGGTTTTTAAATCGAAGGAAATTGGTAACCTCCTAATCTTAATATGTTCCAGTTGTAATTTCGGTTCTCAATAATTTGTATCAGGCTCCTTTGATATTTGAAATAATCTTAGCACTCTTACCTCCCCTCGTCAAATATAATTCCACTCATAGCTTATTTTGGCACCAGCCATATCTAATCCTAGCTTCACCGGTGATGATTCTTTCCAAATGCTTTTATGTACTGTAAATTTGTTCTATAAAAGTTGATTGTATATATTTTTTTACTAAGAGCTCTTATGCAGAATAATATAAAGAAACATAATGCACATTTGGATATTTTATAAGGGATTGTAAGTCAAATTCGACAACATCCTAGAGAAGATTTAAATCAAATGTTAAGAGACATGCATATTAGTGGTTAGCTAATACACAGTGGCGGAACTTGGAGCTAGTTGAGGGGGCAGGACCACCCCTGGCCTTAATGAAGCTCTTCCAGTGAGCTAATATTGCTAATAATCAACTATGCAAATATCTCGTCCATAGTTTTAAGGCAGCGTTTAGGCGACGCTAGAAAATCCTGGGGGTCTTTCGTCGCCTTAGCAGGAAACGAGCAAAAGCGAGGGAGTGAGGGAGGAGAGAGGAAAAACAGGAGGGAGGGAGGGAGGGAGGTCAAGCTGGTTGAAAGGTTATTGGGCTGGGTCTTCCAGCTTTCTCCTTTTTTTTTTTCTTTTCCTTTCCTCCAGAATGCACTTATAGTCTATTTTTTACATGCGTATGGCGTCGCCTCAGCTCGCCTTATGCAAGCCTAGGCGATTGGAAGGGGGTGCTTCGCCTCGCATTACCGCCTTAAAAAATATGATCTCGTCAAAACAGAAGTATTAGTCGTCGCATGTATATAGGCATAATTGATGGAACCACTTCTTTTCCATCGTGTTTTATTTCTGTTTATTATGTTTCGATTTAGACTATTTTGATCAACCGATTCTATCTTTGGAACCTCCATGATCCTATGGTAGTAGTGGAACTCTTTCAGTTTCACAATTGCATCTATGTTCCGTTATTCATGATTTGTGTCAGCAGCATGATATCTTCCTATGGCTAGACTCCCTCCCTTAGTCTTTTGTTCCCTCTACTTATGTTTACACAGTAGGTTCTCCTCTACCGTATCATCGTAAAAAAAAAATTCATGTCAGCAGAGCAGTATATGATTAGTTAATATGTTAAGACAAAGATAGAAAATGTGGCAAAAGTGAATGTAAATTGTATGCAACCCAGAAAGTCTCTTAACCAGAAGGAAATGTGATATATTTTACTTATCCGAAACATAGATAAGTTTGATTTGGCCCAGTTTCTGAGCTGCTTGATGAGTAACCTAAAGTATTTTAAACATACCCATCTTACTGTCCTGACTTTTGAACGAGGTTTCTAAATGATTGCGTTTTCAGCTTTTGCTGTATTACACCACATATGCATCACTTCTTGATGTTCTTGCTGTTGTTGAGACAGATAGGATGCACTATTCTGGTCTGTGCAATGATTATTCGTGCTTCTATTCATGTAAGTGGTATTCTGTTTCCTGCTTTTTTAGTCTGTACTAATTATCTATCCAATTATCCAGGTGGTCTTCCTTGCAAACTTGAAGGCATTTTAGAGTCCCCAGTTGTCAATGGGTACCGTAACAAGTGCGAGTTCTCTGTAGGATATTCTTTGGAGGGCAAAAGGACAGTGGGATTTATGCTTGGGAATTTCAGGTTGGTTTATTTGTTTCTCATTTTCTCCATTGCTTTTAGTCCAGTAATAATGAATTGAACCATAAAATTCTAGGGAAGGTGTGACTGCTGTGGAGGAACCTGTGAACTGCCCAAATGTCTCAGAAATTTCTTGCAAATATGCTCTGATGTTCCAGGATTTTCTGCAGTCATCAAGCCTGCCTCTGTGGAGCAGAATTGATAATTCTGGGTTTTGGCGCCAATTCACAGTATGATCTATATAAAATCCTAAGCTAGATTCTTTCATTTTTATTTGTATTCTGATTTGGAAAGCTCCTTACGCTTGGATTGTCTCAGGTTCGTGAGGGTAGGAGTCCAGCTCAAGCTGTTTCACAGAATGCAGAATCACAAATTTCAGAAGTCATGCTTATTGTGCAGGTAACTTTGAGTGAGAATGCATAGGTAGTGTGGCTTCATTGCACTATAACGTTTCCTATTTCCTTATCATTGATATTCCACCTAACATAGCCTGTACTTTCATTTCAGGTGTGTTCAACAGGTGTTGATGAGGCTCTAATGAAAGAAGAGTTTGACAAGCTGTCTGCTGCCCTGCTACAAGGAGCAGCAACATGCTCGCCTCCATTGCCACTGACAGCTATGGTAGTTCAAGTAAGTGTGCCTATCTGCTTCAGAGCTATGATTTCTGTGCTTGTTTCCCTTCATTTGTTCTCTTTAATCTTGATGGGTTGTTCTTTGTAACTTTATTTCTGTTGCTAAGTGTATTGTACTTTTCTGTGGTATCCAGTATCCGTAAGTTATTAGAATTATTACAGCGTTACGGTGGTCTGTGTCAACCGGGGGTGAGCCTAGGATTGCACAGGGCCTTGGGATCACTGTGTATATGAATGTTAGGACTGCCACTGGGTGTCAACTTAGAAATCATGTTTAACGTTCAGCTGGGAGTATTTATAAGCGCGGTAGCATCAAACTGAATTCACATAATAAATAATACTGATTATATGGTCCTGTAGAACACTAGATGCAACGTTCATTTGTTAGGATTCAAAATAAGGTTCTAGAAAATATCTTTTATTGATTTTTTGTGGTAGCTGAATTTTTCACATTTCTAGTTCCTATTCTGTTTTTATAAATTTGTTGAACGGGTTGTTTGGTTGAGTTGTTTCAAGTTTCAACAGTTAAGAACATCATGCTAGGAAGCTTATCTCATGAAAGTTAGCTAAGGTTGTTTTTTTAATGAAACCTTGATGTCTGCTGGTTTCATCTTACCTTACCAAACCAGATTTGTAATATCCTAACATGCATTTGATGAAATCTTTTTTTTTTTGGATAAAACTGGATGCCCTAGTGATGTTGCGTGCAGTTTGTGTTGATATATGATAAGTAGGATGCCTTTGCTGTTCTGAAGTTCTTGAAGAACAATGAATTCTACTGATGCATGCAGGATCATAAAGGAATATCAAATGCTGCACCTGCTGACTGTCCACTGATCCCACTACTGATGTCAAAGGAAGGA
This sequence comes from Eragrostis nindensis, assembly GCA_012490785.1. Classification (NCBI taxonomy): domain Eukaryota; kingdom Viridiplantae; phylum Streptophyta; class Magnoliopsida; order Poales; family Poaceae; genus Eragrostis; species Eragrostis nindensis. Next base: position 106,936 of record JAAXCT010001104.1, on the reverse strand, counting down.
GATAAATTGGAATCCGGAGCAGAGGATAAAACAAGAATCCACGATCACATCAGCAATTTAAAGTTCTCGATATCACCGACAGCTTTTTTTCAGGTCTGTAGCTAATCAGCAAACTATTTTTTTTTTCAATTGTTCTTATGGTTAAATATAGTAATGACACACAATTACACAGGTTAATACTCTTGCTGCAGAAAGATTGTATACCCTTGCTGGTGATTGGCCAATCTCACTTCAGACACATTACTTTTTGATGTTTGCTGCGGGACTGGAACAATTGGGCTGACCTTAGCGCACCGTGTTGGAATGGTAATTTGTTTTTCACATTTCTTTTTTCATTTTAAATGACTAGTGTTGTTTCCTAGTGTCATGGACAACTACTGCTGAATGATCTATTAACTTGTGTAGAATTTGGATATAGCTATAGAACTTTATGTTTTACTTGGGAAGGATCTTTCTCAAAAGTAATTACTAAATGTGCAGGTTGTTGGGATTGAAATGAATGAATCGGCTGTTTCGGATGCTCACAGAAATGCTCTTATTAATGGCATAAAGAATTGCCGCTTTGTCTGTTCGAAGGTGTGGTTAATTTTCCGTCCATCACATTTGTAAAACTTTTCTCATTTAATTACCGCCATATCTTCTGTTCAATTGCTTTAATTTCCTATTTTTTCGCTTGGTAAAATAATCTTATTTGAGTTTATATGTTGGAATTATACAGGCTGAAGATGTGATGGGGTCTCTTCTCACAGAATATCTTGGTTCACCACAGCAAGAAATTGCAGCTTAAAAATAATTCAGAGACCAGTGATACAAGCAAAACTGGGGATATACTTGATTGCTCAGAGAGCAGTGGTGAAAGTGTGGATGGTTCGACACCGAAAAATGACAATGGTGAAAGTCAGCAGCCAAGAGACACGCCAGCTGACCATCCAACTTGTGCTCGTGATGGGGAAATGAAGGGAAATTCAGTAGATAGGGTTGACAAAGAGGTTAATGGCATTCATAGTGAATACGATGATGCTGATGGTGAACAGAAGTGTGGGGAAGCATCTTCGGTCAATGATGAATCCATTAAAGAAACATTAACTGAAAGTTTGGAGCACAGCAAAACATGCCAGAATGATTCTACCACTCCAAAAAGTGATGTCATTGATTCCACTGCATGCCAGTTCAACAATGTTGTTGCTATTGTAGACCCTCCACGTGTCGGCCTTCACCCTACTGTAAGTTTATTTGAACCTTTTGCTGAAAGGTTGTCATATTTACTGAAACAATCTGCTTGATTTTCTAGCTACTAGACTTTAGGTGCTGTAGCTTGCCCCTTGTATTTAATGAAGGGGTTGTTTATCTTTAGTTTGTTCCAAGATATGCATTGAAGTAGTTCCTAAATGCTCAAAGAATGGTTAGGTCAAACCTCGTCAGATATTAGCTTAACACCTATTATCTGACTGAAACATTGGGGGACACAACGATTGTGCTTGCACTATGTTTTATATGATACTCGTCTCACTAAGTTGCTAACCTTCTGGAGGATCTACTCACTATGTGACTGTTTGATAGGTGATCGAGGCACTGAGGACACATCCACGCATTCGACGTCTAGTGTAAGTATTGTTAGCCAATTCTGTTTCGTGTCAGTGTCTAGTTCTGTTTTCAGTTTCAGTTTGTTTTAGCGCAGAGTCTAGAGCTGACGTTCAGTCAGTTAGTTTATCAGTCCTGGTCTTCAGGTTATCCGAGTCCCAAGGGTCAGTTGCATGCACGGCAAGTGCTGCTGCGTGTGTGAGTTGTGTTCTAGAGTTCAGGGCCATGAGACCATATTACCGGCTCAATCGGAGCCTCAACTAGCATGTAATTAAGAGGATAAATAAAGAGGTAGAAAGCCAGAAAACGCTGCAGCTTCGTCGCAGCACAAACTACTTGAGTCTTTTGTGAGATCTTTAGTGATTGAGAGTTGAGAGAATTGCCTGTTTTGCCAACATGTATTCCGTGTACTCGCATGCTACCACACTTAGTACAATATACAGTGTACGTCATGACTTTTGCTGAAGATAGGAACATATGCAGTGAGTGTTGCTGTTTCCCAACTGCATTGTAACTGAAGTGGTTTCCGTTGGTTCCATCCTGAAGATCAGTGGCAGTTTCCATAGTTAAAACATACATCAGGGTCATGCATTAGCTTGTTATTGTTCTTACACTTACTGTTTATTTTCTTTCCTTTTATGGCAGGTACATTTCCTGCAATCCAGATAGTCTAGTGGCCAACGCGATTGAGCTCTGCACTCCAACAGCCGAGAAGCAAGAAAAGAACAAAGGCAACCGAGGATGGCGGACCATGAGCAGTGTAGGTCTTGCTAGGCAGAGGACAAAGTCGATGCCCAACTCTGAGCCTTTTGTTCCCAAGAGGGCGATGGCTGTCGATCTGTTTCCTCACACCTCGCATTGCGAGATGGTTATGCTTTTCGAGAGATGAAAGGAGTATCTGTAAAAGGCAATGTGCACATCAAATTCTTATTTAGAGATTTTGAACTTTTTGAGGACCATATCAGTTTTCCTCAGTTTGGTCCTTATGTTGTAACCACTATTTGACTCAAGAATCCCTGACGGTTGATCTCTGTTGTTGGAGATTTGAGGTGATCCTATTTTTTAGCTCTGGTACAATATGCTTTAGTTTTATTCTTATATGATACAATTCGTTTTCTTATATAGCTGGTGCTGAATTGAAGATGAGACTCAACCTGTTACCTATACCTGCCTCAGCTTTTATGTTGATGGTCCAGTCTGGACTTTCTGCAGTGACCTTCTAGTATGGGGAAACGTTAAATTGCATGGGTTCTGGACCTTGTCTCGCTCCATTTGTGATAAAAAAACACATCTTTCTTTTAGTTCTATGTTTAAAGAATGGAGTAGTTCCTTTTCATTTGACCTTAAAGTGTTTGAAAACTTAAATTTGAGCTGCATAAATTGCACATGCATCTTTCCATTCTATTTGAATAGAAAACATGTGCATGTAAATCTAAATCAAATAAAAGAAATTGAGAAAGCACTACTTCAGAGGGTGGTGTCGGTTGCTGTATTGTCCCACGAAAAAGCCCATGTCTTGCTCATTGGCCAGATTTGCTTTAACAAGGGGCCTACATGTTGAAAACTAAAATATCTAATGCATCATGATGATAGAGATGCGAAAAGGGCTTCTGGTGCCCAAAGCAGCGGCAATCATCCCAGAAATCAAAAGGAGAAGAAAATAAATTGATTCAACAAAACTAGAGAGCGTTGAGAGGAATCCATGCATACCATACCTTCATTCATATGATTCATGCCAAAGGCATTAAGTTTAGGTGGTAAGCAGGGGCAACAACCAAATGCACATTTAAGAAGGGCGCGACTGTAATGTAAGAACATCTCTCTTCTTACATTAATTGTGATCGAACAACCACTCGACTGCTGGTGGTGGTTATGAAAACTGCAGGAACTAAACCGTCGGCATGTGCAAGCTCAAAAGTCAAATCTTTTTTTATCCACTAGAGTCAGAGCAAACAGTTCGTATTGTTTTTTTTTTTCGAAATGAAGGGATTTATTATATATCAAACTCAGTACATAAACATCCCCAAATTACAAAACGCACCTGAAAAAAAATTTACATTGAAGTCCTTCAGGGTACATACGAGTTACACGAACTCGTATGTACCCTGAAGTATTGTTTATAGTAACATTATCACTTTCCCAGGTTGTTCTTCCCAGTCAAATTCTTATAAAATTTCTACAAAAGTTTTTGCTTCCTAAACATTTTTTTTGCCAGGTGCTTCCTAAACATTTAATTGTTTTGATTTCTGTATTATGAGTTATTCACATCTCACCCAGGTACATACCGCATGTGTTGATAAGAATTCCCAGATGGGAGACTGAGTTCAGTAATAAATTCGTGCCCTACGAACGTGGTGTTTTTTTATTTTTTGTCATGCTTATTGACTAAAGCACAAGAAGATGATGTCAAACAAAGGTCCGACCAGAATGCACTTTTTCTGATACATGTGGCTGTTGTTGATACACGCTTGTTCTTGATGATGTTAAGCATTGAAGCACCACCAATAGCTTCTACTATGTCACCAATTGTCTTTGGGCCCCGAATGGAAACGGATTCACAGAACATACAACCAAATATGCTAACCTTGCTATTACTGCATACGACTATATGACCTATTCAGGCCCCATTTGGAATGGAGGATTTCTTCTCTATTCCTGCGGGAATTGAACTGTTTTCTGTGAAATTCCTGTGAAATTCCTGTGTTCCAAACGGGCCTCAGTGGAAAAGCTTGACATTGTGCATGTGGGTTTGAAATGCGAAAGAGATTTTGTGCACGTGTGGCAGCCGATGGACACCTGTCCTCTTGATGGCCCTCCTTGACCGTTAAAACTAACAAAATAAAATCACTTCGAAATTACACTTTATATGTCAAGATTAAGGCTTTGTTGGAATGAAAAAGAATCTTTGTGAATTCTAACATTACTATAGCTGCCACTTGTGCTTGTGAGTTGCGCAACTTGGAAAGTCAACCTCGGAATGGAATTGTTTCATGTCAGTACTGATTGTGAAGAGTATCCCAAGGGTGACATCTCAAATTTCCTCAAATTGATGATGTGGATTCAGTTAATCTGTTGGTTTTTAGAATATAATGTTTCATCACATGTGTATGATTAGCTCATAGATGATGTCAAAGGAAGGTAGACTGCATTTTTTTCCCCTATAAAACGCACATGTGGCTACCGCTTAACACTGGTTCTGATGATGTTAGTCTCTGCATCTGCGAATTGATCCTCCTCCAATAGTTGCCACCGTCTCCAGGTTAACAATACCAGCTCGAAGCGACGCCTCTCGCTCCCCAAACACTGTAGCCCCTTCTTCAACCTGCCTCTCGTCCAAATCTCTTCCAGTTTGAGTGGCCCCCTTCCTCTCCTTTCCGGTGAGCTTGCCGGCGACGCGAGAAGGGGGTCCCATCCCGTTTTTAGTTCTCCTAGCTGTATATAGTTTGGTTTTAGCTCTAAATAAAATAGCTTGAAATCGAGTTTCCACATCGTCATCTCTAGGTGACGATTTGTTCCTGTGGAGTCGGTTCTGTGTTTCTTTGTTGTCCTTCGTGGGTTGCCGTGATGGCCACTTATCGCCGGCTTCCTCCCCGGCGGGTTATCCTATCTCTGTCTTCTGCTTCGTTGTCCGTTGCAGGTACAGTGGATCGAGGTCTCTGCTCTGGCTCTTCCATGAGTTGATTCCTGCCTCGTGCTTCGATCCTCTGCTTGGGTGATCGCCAATGGCTGCTGATCCCCATGTCTGGTAGGGAATCGATCACTGGTCATGTCCGGTGTTGCACATCCCAGATCTACGGCATCGACCTCATCCCCTTCAAGTGCTTGTCTCGAGGCGGCCGTCGGAAGGACCGCCGATGTGCCATCGGCTTGCACAATTAGGAAGGCCTTATTCCCAACTGCTCGCTGGCTTTGCGGTCGTCATCCGCTCCATCGCAGGTCTCGTCGCAGTTGGAGGCACCTGTGCTGGAGGTCAAGTTCTTGGAGGCTATGGCGTTCCTCGTGCTGCGAAATCCTAAGGACCTAGTTGTAATTCTATTTCTTCTGGTGTCCTTTCTGCTATGCACAAGGCCTATATTTATGTCAATCTTATGTAAGGGCTTTCTGCAAAATGTTGTACCTGATATGCAGTACGAGCTTCTGGCCCCTTGTGGGCGTTTCCCCTTCAAAAAAAACAATACCAGCTCCGACGTGTCACACAATCTCCAGAGAGATCATTGCAGCACGTCACAATCCTACGTGTCATCTCCATGGGCCACAAATGGAAACGGACTCTCGTCAACTTCCAACAAATATGTCAAATGTGCGTGCCTGCTCATCAGTCATGACCTGTCCAGGTCTGACATTGTACAAAGTAGACTTGGTAATATAATACGAGGCTCTGTACATGTGGCAGTTGAGTTGGACAATGTCACCTCGATTACCCCTCTCACTAAACTAGGATTTTTGGCAAAGAAATGACACCTATTACCATTCTGATCGGCACACATACGTCGCAAGGCCGTCTGGAAGAACAAGTGAATTAAGATACCTCTCCTCCACAAAGAATTGATGAATAAATTGAAAAAAAAAACTATGTGTAATGAAATTTATACAAATATCGTGTACCTGTTTATTCAGCAAAGGGAATAAATGCGATTTCATTTTCGTTTTTGCAAATGCCAATACAAATTGACTCGTATGCATTCGCCGAATGAACAGACTGGTACATACCAAAAAAACATTTACAAGAATAATATCATCATCTTTTTTTTAAACACAATACAGACGCAGACGCTCACAAAACACGCACGAGTACTTACTCCTATGAACACACGCACAAAACATACCTCTATGAGCACCTCCAAAGACTGAGTCGGTTGATATTTAAATTCATGAAGTCACCACGAGCGTCTAGTTATCGACGGAGATGTCTGCTTCCACTAAAAAGAATAAATAGACTTACATGTGCAACACACGTACTAAGTTTGGGACTTGAGCCCGTGTCATGGGCCGAAAACGAGATGACGACGATGGGGCAGTCCCACAAAGGGCCCAAGTTGCCGTTGGCCTTGGCGCGCTAGGAGGGAGGGGAGGCATGCAGGGGGCCGTCCTTCCTAAAAGTGGATAGGGCAAATCGAGTCGGTTTTCAAAAATAAATAGGATAAACCTGGGAAAGCCGTTTAAATTAGATAATTCAAGATTGAGATTAAATCTTGTTGGACCTTTTCTAAGAGAACAAGTCGATTCCTCTTACAAATAAGAGGACATGTAACCAGATTTTGATTAAAAATGAAAATGAGTCTATCCCCCAATCTCTCCCGCTCTCCAGCCGCCGCCGCCGCCCCTCCCCCTAACCCTGGCTATGCGCTGACCCTCCACTATCGCGACAGCCGCCCAGGCGTCGCACCGCCGCCCCTCGCCGGAGCAGAAGAAGGCCCATAATATCTAGTATTAAGAGTCTTCATCGATCCTCGCACGACAATGGTGTTGACAATTCCAAAAGATTCTTGATCTTCCAACCCTTCTTGATGGCGTTCAAGGAGTTCCTAGAGAACCAAGCGCAACAATGGGACAAGGCCTGGGACAAATTGTCAATCGGATATGTCCAAGGCGATGTTCACCATCACGAGCCTTTGAGGAGATCATGCTGCCCATGACAGGAAGAAAGCCGCTGCAGCCGTGGCAGAATTGAAGGCTGAGAGGAGGCTGAACGCCGCGCGGCAGTCATGCTGCCAATGGCGCCTCCATCGACTCCAAGCTCGTTGAGGACCTCGCCAACAACGTCTACTATGACATCAAGCCCTCCGAACCGAAGCCATCTTTTTCTCTTGAGAACGGCATCGGTTGCTCCTTCGTCTCCACGCTTTGACAACTTGACAGTGCCTAGCTACCACAAGCTGTCATTGCCGATGTACAACGGTAAAGAAGACCTCTCTGAAGGACCGAGAAGGCGACCAGAGGGGGGGTGAATGGAAGCCGACAAAATTCTTGCAAAGAATTCGGCCTATGTCCCGACCCGCCTCAAGATTGATCACCAAGATTATACACACATATGAAGAGTGTTGTGCTGACCCTAGGAATGATCAAGGATGATGTAGGAACACTTGCGGAAGCAAAACAAACGAACACGCACTCCACGAGATGAACCGAAGAAAACTCAACCGAGACCTTCCACCGGATAGTTCGGTAACTTGTCGGATACTCCGGTATCGGATACTCCGGTGGGGTGTCGGATACTCCGGTCGGATACCAGGTCCGGATACTCCGGTAGAGTGTCGGATACTCCGGTCGGGTATCAAGTCCGGATACTCTGGTAATGTGTCGAATAGTCTGGTCGCGTACCAGGTCCGGATACTCCGATACTCAGTCGGATACTCCGATAGGCAAAGAACAGCAAGAACACGAACGCGCAGCCAAGAGCTCCAAAATCTGAAATCCAATCAAACGACCACCAAAAATAACCAAACTTGAACCTAGGTGCGTGACAAGATGGAGAACCTCATCCAAGTAGATCCATACGAAAACCCAACCAAAATCCCTCGGATTTCAAATCACGTGCAAGAACAAGGGTTTGCCAAACTTGGACGAAATCCACAAATTTGAAGTGCTCGTGGGGAGATCTTGTGCAAGATTAATCAACGCATGTTCCCACACGTCCTAGCACCGAATCCATCCAAAAAGTACGACCCAAAACGCAGCCAAAAAGGAGATCGAAAAATCACCCGAAAATAGCTCCGAAAAATGGAAAAAGATAAATTCAGGAATTAGATTGGAGGAAGAACAAAAGCACGAAATTGATTCAAGCAAACTTCATTCCATTGATTCAACAACGAAATTCATAAGTACAAGGCTAGGGCGCCGCCCACTTCCTCCCTCACTTGTAGAAAGTTGAAGATACAAGCTCTCACCTTGATTCCCCTCCTCTCATCTCTCTCTAGCTCATCCCTAACTAGTCCTATCTCCGATCCAAAATGAAAAGTCCAAGAGCCTCTAGGTGGCCAGCCAACTCCACCACCTTATATGGTCTTTTCCTCTTTCCTAACATACCCCTAAGGTATTACACAGTCCCACCTACCACTAGGGGCAAAATCGTCCAAATCTTTTCCTTCACCCGAACGTCACCGGGCCCTTCACTATTTCGCTTCGTCTCGACGCAACCTTCGCGATGGTGCCACGTGCACCACCATCCGCCACCGTCGGTTTTGAGGCCCAAACCGGAAAACCGTCCGTCCGCCGGTTTTGAGGCATAAACCGGGAAACCACCTCGATGTCGACACATGTCACCTCGTCCCGCGAACCTCGCCGTCAAGTCTTCTCGTCCCAGCCCGTCAGGACCCTTCACTTGACTCGGCCTCCCGTTCGCCTCTTGACTTGGTCAACCCGCCGTCTTTATCACCTCCACGGTTTTGAGACCAAACCGTGAAACCCTCCGTGCTTCTTGTCCGCCACGTGTACGGTGTGGATCACCCTTGACCTCACCCAGCCTCTCGATCGCCCGGACCCAAACCTCCCGCTTGTTCCTCCCGATCCTCTCGTCGTTGACCATCAAGTTGACTCTATTGACCTACACATCATTAGACAAACAAACACATTTCTCCGTCTCATCCATTCTTCTCAACACCTTCACCAACTCCGGTTAGCCATAAACATAATCAATGTACATGCTTATGCAAACCTCAAAGTCCCGCAATTCAAGCCGAACCTCAAGTTCAAATCAAACTCATTCGTTGTCAATTACTCATCACATCACGAACCATGTCACATTTCAACATGATTCCTCACTCTCCCTTGGCTTAAAGGACACAAACCGAAATATTTTGGTTTTGTAAAACAAAGACCGTAAAACCTGAGGTTTTACAAAATTTATTGGAAGCTGCCCCTTGCCGCAGTCTGGTCACAATTGGGGTGCATGGGGACCACTACCTCCGATCCTTCCAACTTCACGGGATGTAAAATAATGTTGATTATGATTATGCATAGCTTTTTTGGACAAATATGTGAAATGTGCGACGCCCAGGTTCGTTAGCTGCCTGCAGGATACATGAGGTCAAACATTTAACATATTACCAAACATTCACATTTTTTAATATGTTGCAAAATGTTACTGTCTATAACTGCGTTCAATACAACACTATTTTGTGAACCATAGCGACATATAATTCTCCACGGGCGTCCTAGCTTATGATCTATACACTTCGTTGTTCCTAATATTCTCTCTAAAAGGAAAAGATGATGATTATAGAGTTTGCACAGTGGAGGACGCGTCTTCTTTATGTTGTTGTCACTAACGCTCTTTTATCGAAGGGAAGTTGACCGCAGCCTTTAGATTGTACCAACGCACAGTGACTGGCAAAAGCGCGACATTAACAGCCACCGTGCAAGCATTAGGTGCTATCGCCAATGGGCAAAAATGTTTTCATACACACAACCCACTTAAATATGGGCTTAATGTTAGTGGAGTCGATTGATTTGGTCCCTCATGTCAGTAACTAATGCAGAATCATTTCATTTTGAAGTATAAGAAACCGGCCTTCTGTTCCTAAATCCTAAGATATTTGTGAGGGTCCAATTATCATTCACTTTCATTCATGTGCAGGTAAATACAGTGAAAGATGTTCTTTTTAGAAAAGAAAAAATAGAGAAGACTACGGTGTTATGTGAGTATACCCTGCAGTAAAATGCTCGCATTTCAGGAGTGGAGGTCAAACTACTTAAATTCATAAAACAGTATATTTCTGAGTATTTGGATTTGCTTATATGGAAACAATACTCATGTGGTTCGGAAATATATCACATTTCTGTAAGAAATTTTCTGACAAAACTATATATTTTTTTTAAAAAAATTAACTGCACTTTCTGTCGAAAAGAGAGATCGGGAGGCACAACACAAAGCAGCACGATCTGCTCAAAATACAACAGTAGAGTAATAGTGAGCTGCAAGGAACGAGGGAAAAGCAGGCAAATGCTCCAGCAAAACTCAAGGACTTCTTGAGCAGTTGCCTTTCCCTTTTGATGGAATGGATTCTCCGATCCCACAGCACTTGAGGGTGTCCCTCCCTCCCGTCCACCTCACCCACCTTCCCCTATTTATGCCTCCGTCGCATCGCTTCCCACTACCACTAGTGAGGTGAAAACGCCAGCCATCTCATCTCATCTCTTTTCTTTCCTGACTGCGGCTACTGCGATTACCTCTGCCACCACCACCGCCGCCGCTACTCCCTTCCCTAGTACTAGGAAGGAGATTGCGTCGAATCCTCCATATATGCCGTCGCCCTCCTTCAGTTTCCACCGCTAGCAAAAAGACTCTGCCTTCGGTCTCCTTGCTGCAAGAAACAACAAAGCGCGTCTTCTTCTTCGTCCAGGGACAAAAGTGCCTGCCATGGAGAACCTGCCGGGCAGGGAGGAGCAGGTGATACATACAAACCTCGTCTTTATTTTCAGACCTGTTTTCTTCCGTTGTCTTGTTGGTCGATCTCATCTTGCACTCCACTCACTCTGCATATATGTTCGAGCGATATCAGTAAAGCAAGATTCAGAGCATGTGGTTGTTTTGTACTCCTACCAGTCGCTGCCGTAGCATGCGTTTCTTCCTCCTTGTCTGGTGAAAGCAGTTGCTCTGTATTAATTCTGTCCATGTGTCAGTTTGTGCTCCCTCTTCACTCCTGACAGCATTACTTTGATACGGGATCCCTGCACACAGAATTAGCAGAACCCCGGCTCGCTAGCTGTTAATTTTCTCTCTTTTAGCATCAAATTAGTGACTCTTGGTGTCTCGATTTTTTCCCCCCAACTAGAGTACTACTTACTTGCCAGGATCACAGTCTAACATGTAGCCTTACTTATAATCTATAAAAGTGTGTAATATATACAGTACACGTGCTCTTAGAATATTTGCCTTCACCAGTTTCTCCTATTAAGTTTTTTCCATGTCAGTCACGGACAGGCTATGTTTGTATTTGATCCATTTTGCTGGTTTTCATTGTTGGTTACATATTGAGCCTAGATAGAATTGTCCTATACTAAGGTGCAACAGAGACTGAAGATTTCTCTGAATCTTGTAGGAGACTAGTGCAATGAAGAAGCATGCGTCTGATCAACCACAGCGACCGCACCTCTCGATCGATATTCCGACATCAAGCACGCCTGATCATCTATTGACACCAACACCGACAGAGGCAGACATCACCCCAACTCCTGATGGCTCCAACACCAAAAGGAGATCAGGCATTCCAGTCACACCTGGCTCCTCCTCCAGCAGGAGCAGTACTATGCCACCTAAAGCGCAACGGTCGCCGTCAGTAACATTGAGGCAGACAGTGAAGAGCCTCTTGCCGGTAGGAAGCTTCAAGTCATCAGTGAAGGGGTATGAGGCATCCTTCTCAAAGTTGTTCAATGCTAGGATGGTGAGGACGTCGTCGCTCCCATTGGATGATGTTTCAGGCGTCGGTGCTCTGTCACACCAAGCTGAAAAGTCCTCAACCACCTCTGCTACTGTAAGCACCTCGATCGATCAGTTCACTCACTCTTGTAGAAGTATGCTTCTGATGACTCTGCTGACTACCTGATTTGCACTGATGGCAGGAGAAAGCAGTTCACATATGCCGCTCACAGTCCCTGCCCATGAGCATGAAGAAGTTCAATGCGAAGAGCTTCAAGAGGATGGATTCGTTAGGAGGCATGTTCCGCGTAGTTCCATCCACACCGCGAGTAGCAGCGACAAGCAACGTCGTTCCAGACATAGTCCCTACTGAATCAGGTGGGTACTGCAGGCTGCCCACCACATATGAATATATATATTGTTACTTAATTAGAGATCTGTGAATGGTGCTAATCCGTGCATCGCCTAGCTAATTCATTCAGGGGCGATTGACGAGGAGGATGGTGGCGAGGACATCCCGGAGGAAGAGGCTGTGTGCCGGATCTGCATGGTTGAGCTATCTGAAGGCAGCGATACGACTCTGAAGCTGGAGTGCTCATGCAAGGGTGAGCTTGCGTTGGCACACAAGGAATGCGCCGTCAAGTGGTTCAGCATCAAGGGTACCCGGAACTGTGAGGTGTGCAAACACGAAGTTCAGAACCTCCCAGTCACCCTGCTGCGTGTTCAGAGCATGCGAGGTGAGGTCAACCGTGTGGGCAACGGTGCCAATAGATCAAGATACAATCGGCACACGTAAGTTTTCAGCAAGTGCAATGACTCCCTTCATTTGCATTATCTTCTTTTGGTAAAGCGAGCACCTAAGCTAATGGCCGATACAGTCAGTTTCCTGCTGTGCTGGAACGTATTTTTGATTCGTATGACTGACTGCAGGACTACTCTTCTAGAGCTGCAAAGATATGTACTAGTTTCATTCGAACACTACCTGCTACGCTGCCATCATCTGGATCATTTGCACTTCTATGGAGATAACACCTGTACTGCCTTTTATTGGACAAAATATAGTAGTTAGCCCACTAGTAACTACTCTGAGCAGATCACCATCACACGTGGCCATTAAAAAACTAAGTTCATCAACATTAGACAGAGGTGTGCTATTTCTATTCTGTTCTGACACCCAAGCCAAATTGACACACGCGCTCGGATTTGACTTTTTCTCAGGATATGGCATGGGACACCTATCCTTGTAATCATAAGCATTCTGGCCTACTTCTGCTTCTTGGAAGAATTACTGGTACGCCTTCCGTCTCATTGCATTGCGCCCTGCAGGCTGCTGCAGTGCAATGAAAGTAACAAGAATTTCTCTCTGGTCTCGTGTGTCACACTGACAGGTAGCCCGTAACGGTATCGCTGCGCTGGCGATATCACTGCCCTTCTCATGTATCCTGGGCCTCTTCTCCTCCTTGACCACAACAAGCATGGGTACGTATGACATCAACAACCATGCATATGCATCCTTGTCTGTCATTGGAATTAACAGCTCCCTGCTCTGCTTATTAATGTGTACTCCTACTTTGCCTGCAGTGGCAAGAAGATACGTTTGGATCTATGCGGCAGTTCAGTTCCTCTTTGTCGTGTTCTTCACCCATCTGTTCTACAGATTTGTAAGCACCTGAAAATTCTTACTGTGCAAAACAACATTATTAATGGGAGGATCTGTGCTGAGTCAATGCAATTCGCAAAATTTTCTGCAGCTCCATTTGCAGGCCGTGATATCCATCATCCTGGCTACTTTCGCCGGCTTCGGTGTGGGGATGACAGGCAACTCCATCATCGCTGAGATACTACGGTGGAGGGTGAGACGGGAGGCGCCTCCAGCTGACGCCCGTCGGAATCGCAGGGCGCAGCAGCAGGCTCCGGCGTCTGATCAAACCTCCAGCCAGCCTTCAGCTCCCAACCAGGGACAGAGTAATGGCGATGTTGAGAACCCTGCCGTCCCTCAAGGGTAGATCAGTTGCAGTTTGCCCAGGATGTTGGGACAAGTTTCTTATTTTTTATCACTGTATATCAATGCTAGAACAGGTAACAGAATGGGTCTGGAAATTTTTGTATGGTGAAGATGTAAATCTTTTTTCTTTTCCCCCAATGATGCAGAACGTGCAGTGTGGATGAACTACATGGCACCCTGAAAAGAATCAGAACCATATGTTATTCCAGACTACCTCTGCTTTTCTTTTCCTGTCGTTAGTGTCAGGACAAGAAAATTAGTAGAGGTATGAACTGACTAACATAACAATGTATGTACAAAGGTGTATCTTATTAGAAATTACGTTTGCAGTATCACCAACCTAGAATCTTTTCTTTTTTCTGTTTCTTTTTTCAAATGCCGTGTCTGATATATGTTTGTGAAGGCACAATTAGAAATCCAGAAAACTAACAGGAAAAAAAATCGGTTGACATGCCTTTCACACTATGGCCACTAATCGTTGCACGTAATGTGTCTCACTCATTGGACTGAAGAAGATGAATTTTGGCAATGTTTATTTACCAATTTAAAAACCCATTATTTAATCAAACAGTGACAAAATAAAGTAACAAAGTGTGCCAAATCGTGGTAGCGAATCAAATGTTTTGCTGAAGCAGGTCGACACTGCAGAAGTTTGTTAAGACATCCGTCGCCACCCGGTACTACTAGCATAAAACCAAACAGTTCTGAATATTTGGCAGGCATCCGATGGGAAATGGAGGAACATGATGGTGTTACCACAACATTAATTTTGAACAACTTCTGTACATAGCTTCCTGTAAACCAATTCTCATTCAGTTACGTCCAGTAATAAATACATAAGATAGGTAAACTAGAAGGTGTGCTGAGCCAAAACACTCCAGCATGTTACAGCTGAGAAAGCAGCAAAAATGGAAATGTTGTTCCAACGAACTGGCCATGACAGAAGTAAAGTCGTTACAGTTACATGGCTGCATAAGCATATCTGAATGACTTAATCTGAGTTGTGAAGGAAGCATCCCCGGTTGGCAAGAAATGCTTTGGGCAGAGGGTCAAGTCTGGAATCGAATCACTTGCACTCAGGTTTCAAGTTTCCCTCTCACGCACGCTATCACGCATCTCTGTCTGTCTCGGCCGTCATCACCGTGCATGACTGTTAAACTCTCTCTATATATATTCACCAAACTCGATCAATATTTCATCGATCACTCAGCACTCATTCCAGCAATTTGCAATCTATAGGTCGAATAGGCTCTACCCAAATACTACTACCACAACAAGCACCGCTATGGCTTCCAACAACAACGTCGTGGCCTCCGAGGTGAACAACGCCGTCGCCAAGCTCAACGACCACCTCGCCACCGCCCTCGCCGGCGGCGCCGACGCCGCCGACGGTTCCACCACCATCATCACGCTGGCTGGGGAGAACAACGGAGCCACCATGGAGGCCGCCGGCGACGTGGAGGACCTCGTCGTCGTCGGCAAACCCGAGCACGAGGAGGAAGAAGACGAAGAGGAGGAGGAGGAGGAGAGCGTGGTGAGCGCCTACACCAACAGCAACTACCAGGCCGTCAACAACTCCGTGCTCGTCGCCGGCAGCTGCGCCGTCAACGACCCCGGCGTCCACGTCATCGTCGTCGAGCACGTTGACGAGATACGCGACTGCGATGAAGACATCGATGCCCAAGAGTTCTAAGGAGATCATGAACTCGACCGCAATGTGATGCTAACGCGATCTGATCAACACACTACGAAAATGTATTAAACAGTTCAGGTGATCGATGACTATGTATACATCCATATGCATGACATATATCTGGGGCTTGATTTCTTTGTAAGACTTCCATTTTAATTGCTTTCTTGGGTCGATGTACTACTACAGTATGTTGCTTGGGTCGAACTCTGTACTATTAAGTTGTTTGGTGCATACTTGAATAAGATTTTAGCTTTACATTATGGCATGGGTGCACTCACTAATTAACTCTGTGCACGGTGGGGGGAAATGCAACACTTTATATAACCTTTTCTTTCGGCGTGATGCAACATCGATTGCACCAATAATTAGTTGATCCCTTGATAACCTTTTCTAAATGTTTTGGAAACCAATCATGAACAACTAATAATCATGCTGAGAAAAAGTAAGAGAATCACATAGTTAGTGATCAGATCATCATGAACCAATTCGGCTGCTGGGATCCCCACCAACGCCGTCAATAGCAATCATATGCATCATAGATTTGTTGGTATCTCAATGTAAAGATGTGTGGTTTCTCATACGTGTATTTTCTATGCATGACAAATATTCATACATGATAGATGAAAATACATGAAGATACATCCTTTTCTGTCTGGCCCCTTCTCCCTCTCTGGTGGAAGAGCGACCACCTCTCGGTTTGATTATTTAAAAACGGTGACTTTTGCAGCGTTTGTTTATCTGCTGTATGTATATCTAGTTCAAGTTGAATACTGGCAATGCACGCTCATTGCTCAAGTCATTATAGCGTAAAAGATGTGTATGTAAAATCACTCAAAAAAAAAAACGCAGACTGTATAAATTGTTGGACACGTTCACCACAGCTAACTTCTGAGACACCGTTCGACTCTCTGTTTGATCCGTTTATCCAAATCACCAGCAGTTTGCGAAAGAACCAAACAAGACATGGCGTTCATTTAAAACAGATCACTGAACAATATCGGTGAACCAATCCACCTATGATTAATTGATATCTGTTTATATATATTTTCTAAATTAAAAAGGTATTTTCAGGGGACCTTTTACCTCTAAATATACTAAAGCACGAGAAAAATCCGTGAATGAGAGCAAGACCTTCATAAAACTTTCATGCCATGACGGCCAAAGGGATCCTTCCACCGGGTGAGAAAAGACCCAGCTAAAAGTTGCCCATGCGAGCGCCGGCCTGAAATAAACAAAGTTGTAGTCTGAAATAACACGCAAGATAAACATATACAGGGACCGCATGACCACAGGGTGCGCACTACGCTGCTGCGGATACAATACTAGTAGCAGTATGTAGGTATATCTGGCATCAGACGATGGATGCTGTCTGCAACCAGATTAGACTTCTAATCAAATTAAAAGTTGAGTTCTGATGGCCTGAAGATTACACACATATATGCTCCATGGATCTGTTCTGTCAGTGTGTGGTCCTGGTTAGGACTGGTGAAGCCATCATTAGGCCCATATCGCAACTGCATGATGAGTTTCGGAGCTAGCTTAATCATCATCAACATGTACCTGACGGCCCTATCACCGCGCCACCAGGCTCTTTTCAAATTTGAGCAACACTTTGCGCTGCTGGTCTGTACTTCTCTACTGTAAAAAATGCAGCACCAATCTGGGAAAACAATATAGAACCTTCCATTCGAGATCCTATGTATGCTTTCAATCCTTAAGCATTCAAATTTCCGTTTCAATTCACAAATGAAGTTGAGATTCTTCTTACATTAGTATTTCAGGTTTTCGGATGAAATTCTCGCAAGTTTTGAGATTTAGATGATGATTTTGTATTTTCCTTCTGTGGGAAACTAAGAACCGTGCGGGTACAGTAGAGCATAGAAATTTTACTCCACGATCCTAAGCTTCAAAAGGTGGCAATTTTGGTTTACTCAACAACCCAAGTTTTGGCATAATTTACAATCTCAAAAATCAATTTTAGGATAGTTTTAACCCATTATATTGTCAAATGTAGTAGTGTAACATTTAGCAGAAAAAATAAATTCAACTTCAACACATGATTAAGAGCAGTACTGTTCCATCAGTTGCCAGCTCTGCTGCTCCGAAGCACTATAAAACCCAGCGCTTGGCGCCCTCCCTCCCCATTCCAAAACAGAGCAGCTCCCCTCCCGGCGCAATAGCTCACATCGCCAGTCACCATGGCCGGCGGCAACCTCAAGAACTTGGTCATCGCCTTCCTCGTCCCGCTCCCTTCCATGCTCTTCTACCTCTCCTTCGTCCGTCCGGGGGTCGACGACAATCCGATCTCCTCGTGGTGCGCCTCGCACCCGCTCCTCCTCGCCAACATCCTCTTCTTCCTCAATGTGAACGTGCTCTTCTGGCTCGTCGGCCTCATCCTCTCCAACCACTGGGTAAGCACCGCGCACGCCCTCACGTCACCCCACGCCACGCCGCATTGTTCGCCTGGCCACATGAGATTGTTCTGTTTCCCTGAGAAGGATACTTGCCTGCAAGGTGTTCGACGAAATGCTGAATCTATTCTTTCTGTCACCTGTTGCAGCTCATTGACCTGTACTGGACTGTCGTACCGGTGATGCTTCTGCACTACTACCGGGGACACCCGGCGTCAGAGGCCAACAAGGTGAGATCGGCGGTGGCTGTGGCGTTGACTTGGGTGTGGAGCGCCAGGCTCACGCACAACTACCTCAGGCGGGAGGGCTGGGAGCTTGGCAAGAGGGAGGACTGGAGGTTTAACGAGATGCGTGGCCAGTATGGCAAGACCTGGTGGTGGATGTCATTCTTCGCAGTCTACCTCTCACAGCAGGTGTCCATTTCAAACTTTGCAATGTGTCTGGTGAAATGACAACCACAGTTTTGCAATGTGTTTGAAGAAATGCTAATCATATTCTTGTTGGCTGACAGGTATTCCTGATCGGCATATGCCTGCCGATGTACGCCATCCACTCCAGCAACCAGCCATGGGGCATCTGGGACATCATGGCAGCAGCCACCTGCATAGCAGGAATCGTCATTGCTCACTTTGCTGATACCCAGCTGCACAAGTTCGTCACCAGGAACGAAAAACTCAAGAAGCTCGGTGAGCCAACCGTCCCGACCCTCGAGGATGGCCTCTGGCGGTACTCTCGCCACCCTAACTACTTCGGTGAGCAGCTCTGGTGGTGGGGGTTGTACCTCTTCGCTTGGAACCTGGGTCAGGGATGGATGTTCGTGGGGCCGCTCTTCAACAGCCTTTGCCTGGGCTATGTCACTGTGCTCGTCGAGCGACGCATGCTTAAGCAGGAGCACCGAGCAGAGGCCTACAAGCTTTACCAGAAAAGGACTTCGGTCTGGATCCCCTGGTTCAGGAAGGCCGTACCAGAACCAAAGGAGAAGGAGACCTAAGTCCATGGTGTAGTTTTATTTTGGCTTTGTGCCTTCCCATTGTTGTTCTATGCAGTTCCTTCCTGTTGTGTTGAGTACTCACAGTGTCATCTGCTATGTGCAATTAACTGTGCAAGAATTGTAACTTGTATCTTGATCACCGTTTAAGGTGTAAATTAATAATGTATCTACCTTGATTGGTAATCTCAAGTTTTCCTGCTGTCCATCTCATCCATCGAAGTGAACAAAAATAATTAACTGGATTTTTGTATGGATGGTCAACATTAGCTGCCAATGTGATTGGATTTTCAAACCAGGCAAGCTACATTTTTCTCTACTTTCCTTCCCCTAATATTGACGGGACAGATCTTTACATCATCATAACCTGATTGCTTTCTTCTAACTTGCCATCCTTCTTGGCCGTCAGAACCTTCTGAATGACAGTGTCTCTCTCATGTGTTCATCAGCAGCACAGGTTGGGAAGAATGGTGACAGGGGATGCAGCGGTGCTGGGTTTGTGCTGAGCATAGAAAGGCAAGGCATTGACGAATTAATTGGGAATGGTTCGATTTTTTTATCAAGATATAAAGAGAAACATGAGATTAAGGACTGTATTAAGGGTTTCTGGGTGAGAATGCAAATTTGATTCAAATATGTTACCACATTACCCCTATCTAAATAGGCTATTAGGTGAATGCTAACTTTACATAGATTAAACAAAAAAATTGAGATACAAGTGCAAGGTTAGCACATGTAATTGATGATGATGCCTACATGAAGTCAGGAACATTCCTCGTCAATCAACTTTTTAAGCACTCTGATCAAATCATTCACTTTGGGCAGATTACTTTAAGCTAGCGTGGCGCCTTTAACCTTGTGTTATAGTAGAAGAATGATTGAATTGTTACTTTGCCATGTAATTTATCGCAGCCAGCTGCTGCTTGGCCCAAAAGAAGTGCATATTGTTGCAGCACAGCCTCACACATGCAAGTTGGTGAAAGAGGACCGCATGAATAACTTTTAGTTAGGAAGATCCCGTGTTTCCTAGTTGTTCGATCATGGGCCCCCAACTCAACACGATACAAAGAGTCTTTCTCGATATATATTCAACAATCAGTTACAAAAGGCATGGCAAACTATGGCTTAATCGAACTGGATCCTCCTGTGGCATAGCAAAGACGTGTAATTAACTTTTGGCCAACAAAAGAGAATACAGTGGCACACTTCGGGATCCGAATCGTTCGAGATTTTTTTTTCTTTGAAAACGTGTCCATAAAAGTATCGTTTCCTATTGAGCTCCTTACATTTCTTCTTCACTATTAACAAATGTATTTTATTACTGAGCTATCGATTTATTTTGAAACTACTGCTTCTAAAAGATTTAAACTTCGTCAGTATGTTTAAATCCTTTTTGCAGCTTCACCATTTCGAGATGTTGCAGAGTCTTTGGATCGAGCGAACTTTGTACAGAAAGGCAGAAAACAATTCAGAGTCCTAACCCCCTCGGGAAATACCCAGCTCGTGAGCAACAGAACGCTGGCTGCTGCAGATCAACCAGGAGGCAGCCACCGCCCCCTTACCTCGGCGTGCTCGAGGGCGAGGTCACGAAGGTCTGCGCAAAGTACAACACTCTGAATTCAAGCACTTAATGCAGTAAACGAGCAGTCACAGGAATTAGCTCCTTTTTAGTCCCATCAATAACCGATGAACCCGATGTGATGCCACAGCATACACGTGAAATAGAAGAAATATCAAGCAGTAGAGAGCAAAGTACTTTTCGCAATGCAGCGCAGTACTGTTGAAACTGCTACAACCCTCTGAAGCAATGCAGAGGAGCCGGACACCATATTAACTTATTGAGTGCCTCAACAAGTAAGTATAGTGATCTCACTAGCACCAAACTTCTCTGATCCTAGATGCATTGACACTACTTTCGGTTTCAGGTGTCTGAGAAAACAGGGGATGCAAAAATAGAAATGACTGATCAAAGACTAAGAATGAAAGAGTACAGATAACACCAACCAGACTAGCCTAGATGATGAGAGAGGAGAGACTGAAACAGTACAGACCAACAGAAGCGATACAACAACAACAAAGCCTTTTTATCCCAAGCAAGTTGGGGTAGGGTAGAGATGAAACCTGCAAGAACCCACAAGAGAGGCAAAACCAACCAAAAGGAACGGGTTGTAGCAGTATTAATTCTGCCGCCATAGCTGCCGCCACCGAAAATAGCTCCGACATAGCACTTATCAAGAAGAAACGGGTTGACAAGACTGACCATAGCATTTGGCAAACTTCTTCAGAACATATAGCATTTGTCAACAAAACAGCAACAAAAAAAAAAAAAAACCCAATGCTTCTCTGTAACATCCCTTTGCTGTGGCTTAAGGGACTAGATGACTCAAGAAAGTAGTGACAGCAAACTTTGGAGTAACCTGACCTAGATGAACTAATATCAACAGCTTCTAAATTCTGATGCCTCGACAACATCTAAATTCTTATCACAGTAGGGGAAGCCCCTACTGTTTTTCCCTAAAAAAAACAGCTTGTAAATTCTGATATAAAATGACAAGTAATTACCACATTGAGGGTCCACAGAAAGATAGTTTACATACATGGCAGAAAAAGAAAAACTTAACTATTGAGGGTCCAATTCTACAACTAGATTTAGAATGCTTGTGTAAAGACATAGTTCTCTGATAATTAGTAAAGGAATATTAATTCAATGTAACATGGTAAATAGTAAATTAAAAAATATAATTTGATTTTTTAAAATAAAATATGCATACTTTACTCTTGGCAAACTTAAGAAAACTTTCCAGCATTTTAATCGACCAACAGATAAAATTTCTTTGTAACAAAACAAAAATTATATTAGACAACTGAGATTTCTATATTTAAGTATACAGGATTCAACAACACAAAAATACTTACGTTAATGTGATTTGAGCTCCCAGAATCTCCTACACTATCATTATCTTTCATAGATGGTTCGTCCAACAAATGAATTGCAGAGGTGCCAGCGGGACAGTCATATCTTTACTTCGCCATCTAAGAATAATTAGTCAATGGAATTAGTAACACAATTCGTAATCTCGTTGAACATAATAAAACAAGAGCAATATGGATGCAATAATTTTGAATATCAGAGGAGCTAGAACAAGATACTAAAACAGAGAATGACCCTAGAGACAACTCACATAAAGATTCAGTAACTAAAAGAATAATAACAGCTCTGAATTTCTCCAGTTAAGTTACAAAAGGACCAATTGAGTTGACTGAATACATATTCTCCGATACATTGCAGTACAAGGTAAATATAAGTTTAGAACTAGATTTGCCCCCAGTAGTTATACTGAACAAAGCTTGCCACTGGCCTACTACAACAAGGACTAGAAAAATATCTAATGCGAAAAGTAGGATTGAGTTGCTGACTTTCAGAGCAAACACAGATGAAAAACAGACATGGGCAACCCTGGGTGTCGTGGGCGGGGCGTGTGGTGCAGTTTTAGCGATGTTTCCGTCTCTATCTACAGAACAATAGCAAGGGTCAGATCAACATGACGAGCGGTACACATGGATGGGCCTGCAAAAAGGATTGTGCAAAACTTTGACTAGTATAACAAAATTAACGTGACCCCCCAAAAAAAGCCTTAAAAATAACATGCGTGGTAGTTGGATGAAAATTGGACTGAAACAGAACTCAATTATAACTGAACAACGCTTAGCAACCACAAAGAAATATGACTATTTAAGAAAGGAAATCATCACAAAGAAAAGAGAAGAAAACATACTTATATAGACGATAATAAGCCTACTACTGTGGCTTCGATCTTAACTACTTATTACATCCTTTGATTTCTTTCGAAAAGAAAACGACGATGATCGAAATTCAGGCGGCGGCGTTGTGGGCTTGTCGTGCAGCTTGTTCCAAGATGTTCGGCCACAGCTCTGCGGATAGGTTGAAGATTTTTTCTTCAAGATGCCTTCTAATTTTCTTGCGATATCGCTTGGGTCGGGGTTCGGTGAAGGCATCTTTCGCTTCAGTCTTGAGCTGTCTCTTCAAATGGCCCAACTTGTCCATAACCTGGCGGGGGTGGACGAAGCGGCGAAAGAGCATGTCCTCCTTGTGGAGGACCTTGAAAATGACGGCAGGCTGCGGAATGACGCCGAGGTTGCGCTCGCGGAGGCGCAACAGTGTGGACAGGATGGTGACCTCGTCATACAGCAACCATTTTTCCATCTGCCTCCTACTCGTAGCCTCGTCCTGGTTGGGAACGGCTGCAGGGATGGCGGACTTATTAGTGGTGGAAGAGGACTTATCAGTGGTGGCGGCGGAGGAATCTGTCGCAGCGGTGGTAGCGTCGGATGGTGCGGCGGTGGATGTGGTGAAAGAGGAGGGTGGAAGCACGAGGAAGACTCGCTAAGGTCGATGATGACGACCTTTGACTTCGATGACGACGGCTTGCGAGGGCTCAGGCCGGTCAGGTCGATGACGACCTTGGCCGCCGGGCGCCCAAACGTGGCGGCGGCGCGGGAGGAGGAGGAAGCAGGGATGGTTGGAGCCATGGCGATTGGCGAATGATCTGCCCCTGTTGCTTGCCTGCACTGCAATCCCCTGTTATTTATAGGCGAAGGAATTAAGAGGAGGAATATTAACTTTGACGCCGCGGGAGGAAAACAATTCCTGCTGTTTCTCCCGCCACCGCCAAAACGAAAAAGAATGCCCGCGCCAATTTGATCGACCGCACCGCATCGCTAATTATTTTTCGTTCCCCGGCTTCTTGTTGCTTGCCAAAAACGGCGAGGCCTCAATCTTTACCTTCCAAAGCAAATAGCCCGGTCTTCCCTCCCGACTCAATATGGCAGCAGATCGAATGCTATGGGAAGTCAAGGCAGAGTGGCGGATATACCGGGGCCGGCCATTTTTCAGGTTATGGAAAAGAGAGATTTGCTAGAGGTTACAAGAACTGGGCTTTAGATGGGCCGTTTACAAGAAGAAGAAGAGAGAAAAATAAAGAAAAAAAGAAAAGAAATGATGTGGCACCTAACACGTGGGACTTATGATGCCATGTCTGACCTGGCCATATCCGAGGGTTATAGTCCTAAATGCCTACAAGACGCGGGCCTCTCTGCAAGTAGCAAATAAAGATTTCCTATACAGCACTAAGTGCTAAGTGCTACAAACACATGAAGCACCTAATATTTGAGATTGGTCCGGGTGTCCAACTTTTGTTTGATTCCAACCAGTTCCCTACCCTATGACGTCGCCTCCCCACGCCGGCCTCCTCTCCACCCGCTGCACCGGCTCCCCTCCTCCCATCCGCCGGCCATAGCCGCGGCTGGTGTCCCCATCCCCTCCTCCCATCCGCCGGCCATAGCCGCGGCTGGTGTCCCCATCCCCTCCAACCTTCCGTCCGACACCTCCCCCTTCTCCCCTCAGCCTAGCGCCGCCGCGGCTCGCCTCTGCTAGCGCCGCCGCAAGCTTCTTCCATCCCTCCCCTCTTCTTGGCGCCACGCCGCCGCCCCTGGCCCCTCACACAACTGTCGTCCCTCTCCACCGTGGCCCGGGCGCCACCCCGAGCCACTACGCTGCCGCCCCGAGCCTCCACACCACCGCGCCCAGCCATAGACTCTAGAACAATTAATTTTTCACGATTGAATAATCTATTTCTTTTGCTAGAACATGTGATTTCTTTTTTCTGGAACATTTGATTTCTTTTGCCTAAACATTTGATTTCTTTTGCCAAACATTTGTTTTTTTTTTTGCGGAAACATTTGATTTGTTTTTCTGAAACATTTGAATTCCATTGGTGGAACATTCGATTCTCTGTCAAGGAACATTTTTTTATTTTGACGGATTTTGAAGTTTCGTTTGGTTTGCATGGCCACAAGAAAGAGAAGGTAAGACTGACCCCACCCGCTCGTAACGTATTCTCGCCTGAACCATGCGCTTTGCCTGATGGGCTTTGATCTACTGGGTGCCCCAGCAGCTATACAGCACGTAAATGCTGAATAGGAGGTCCCCGTAGCAATATCCTTGCAGTAGCAAATATCCTTTTATTTTCGTGTAGAATTTACTATAAACAAATGTTGTAAAAGTTTAAATGGTCATTTTTTATGGAATATAAAACAATAATGATATCTTTTTTAGTTTTTTATGAATAACCATTATAGCTTTATGCAATCGACAAAATAAGTTTCACTGTACAAATTCAGAAAATACTTGTAATCACTCTTTTTTGCAGGAAAGAGAGATCTTTGTCATGAAAAAAATTACAATCCTGGGCAACATGGTTCTCGATACGACTACGAACCTGCATACACCACATCGCGGAGGGTGTTTACGTTTTGCGAGCTCGTGGACAACCACATTTCTCTCACTCCTAACAGCCTGGAAAACAACGTCCAATAGTAACAAACTACGCTCCGTCACCTCCTGTAATAAGAACATCAACGAGGATCTTGGGCGGTCCTTATTCTTCAGTAGCGCAATCATTGTTGCGCAATCCGACTCAACCCAACACCTTTCGAGGGCACCGTTCAGTGACATTTTCTTTCAGCCAATCTGCAGTTGGAGGAGACCACTTCCGTCCGCCAATGCGCATTAACTCCAAAACAGGGTGGTTGGGAGAGCCTTCTCATGGAGGGCACGCCTCCCCGACCTCGGCATGGCGACCGACCTCTTCGAGCCCCAAGCTAGCAACTCTCCATCCCTTTCCTCCTATTTGTAACCTCACTTCTGAAACTATATAAAGGAGTGGGGACTCTCTTTCGCAACCTCATGCGCCCTAATGCTAGCTGCCGCCACCCACCTCCACTTGACGATAAACAGCACCGGCACCACCTCCTCCTCCGCCCTGTCCGACTCCACCATGGCCAGTGCCGTATCGTAGATGTTGCCCCCTCCTTGCGCTGTCCCGCTTCTGCACCGTCGTCGTCCATGCTCATGTCCCCGTCAAGCTCGAGCTCCTCACTCCAACTTCGCGAAGTGGTTGTCGTTCTTCTTCGCGATGTGCGGCAAATTCGATCTTCTTCTGCATATTGACGGCACCGCTGCGGCTCCTCACCAGCGTGGCGGACGACATCCTCAACCTTGGAACTGAGCCAAGGGCAGACCGCACGTGCCCTCTTCGTCAAGATTGAGTCCCTGTTCAACGAGAACAAGGAGTCGTGTGCCGTCTTCCTCAGCCAGCAGTTTTCATCTATGGTGCAGGGCGACCTCTCGATCAACGATTACTGCGAGCAGATGAAGTTCATGGCGGACTCCCTCCGCGATGTTGGGTACACAGTCGCCGCGCCCCAGCTCGTCCTCAACATTCTTCGTGGACTGAACACCCGCTACTCCAGCACTACCGACGACATCGCCAACACCACCCCGCTAACCTACTTCGACCGGGCACGCTCCATTCTCGACACCAAGGAGCTGCGCCTGCCCAACGAGGTCAAGACCGCCTACCAGACGGCTCTCGTCGCTGCTACGCCCTCCTCAGCTTGCGGCACTCGCGCGTGCCGCCCCTCTACGCACCCCCCCCCCCCCCCCCCCCCCCTCCCTCCCTTCAGCTTGGCCCCCTCGTCGCACTGCTCCGACTCATCCCAGCAGGGTCACCGCCTTGCCGACAATCGCCGCAACGGTGGTCGTTAGCGTGACGGGAGAAATCAGTCCGGCTACACTGTGCTCTCCAGCAGCGGGCACTCCACAACCAATCGGCCCTTGGGTTTGCTTCAACCCCTATGCCCTGCCCAGTCTCCTCGGTCAAGGTGGCTCTTCCTAGCAGCAGCGGCCGTCGTCCAGCGGCATCCGCGACCCGTAATCACAGGCGCACATGGTGATCGCCCCTGCCCAGTTCTCCACCCCGGCACCACAGTGGAAGTGCCTTGAGGTGCTTCCCATAATTCTACAAACATGGACTCCCAGCTCACACTGGATATAGGGCTTCGCCCGAACCAATATAGTCTCTTGTGTCTCTGTGCAACTATATCGAATACTTATGGAGCGCAACGCTGACTATATTGCCGGTACAAACACCGACAAAACTCTACACGGGTGACCTCCTTCGGCAAAATTAGAATTCTTTTGGTGGTAGGTGAGATCTCCAAGGACAACGAGGCATCAAGGGTAGTTTCATTAATTTCAAGAGAAGCCGACTCAGTTTCGCGTTGACGCTCATAAGGGTAGAATATTCGTACTGCGTGTTGAGGAAAAAAAGTTATTTTTGTTGCCCTCCAATTTTTCTCTTGACGACCTCAATCATCCTAGTTGGTCTTTACATGTCCCTCGGCACATGGTGACTTTGATGCGTCTCTGGGGTTTTCAATTCATCCTAGTTGATCTAGTATAACAAAACGTGACCAAAAGAACACAAACTTAAAAATAACATGCGTGGTAGTTGGATGAAAATTGGACTGAAACAGAACTCAATTATAACTGAACAACGCTTAGCAACCACGAAGAAATATTACTACTATGATTCATTTAAGAAATCATCACAAAGAAAAGAGAAGAAAAGATACTTATATAGACTATAATAAGCCTACTACTGTGGCTTCGATCTTAACTACTTATTACATCCTTTGATTTCTTTCGAAAAGAAAACGACGATGATCGAAATTCAGGCGGCGGCGTTGTGGGCTTGTCGGGCAGCTTGTTCCAAGATGTGCGGCCACAGCTCCGCGGATAGGTTGAAGATTTTTTCTTCAAGATGCCTTCTAATTTTCTTGCGATATCGCTTGGGTCGGGGTTCGGTGAAGGCATCTTTCGCTTCAGTCTTGAGCTGTCTCTTCAAATGGCCCAACTTGTCCATAACCTGGCGGGGGTGGACCAAGCGGCGAAAGAGCATGTCCTCCTTGTGGAGGACCTTGAAAATGACGGCAGGCTGCGGAATGACGCCGAGGTTGCGCTCGCGGAGGCGCAACAGTGTGGACAGGATGGTGACCTCGTCATACAGCAACCATTTTTCCATCTGCCTCCTACTCGTAGCCTCGTCCTGGTTGGGGACGGCTGCAGGGATGGCGGACTTATTAGTGGTGGAAGAGGACTTATCAGTGGTGGCGGCGGAGGAATCAGCGGTGGCGATGGACTCAGGAACAAAGGTGGTAGCGTCAGATGGTGCAGCGGCGGATGTGGTGAAAGAGGACTCGCTAAGGTCGATGATGACGACCTTCGATGACGACGGCTTGCGAGACGGCTTGCGAGGGCTCAGGGCGGTCAGGTCGATGACGACCTTGGCCGCTGGGCGCCCAAACTTGGCGGCGGCGCGGGAGGAGGAAGCAGGGATGGTTGGAGCCATGGCGATTGGCGAATGATCTGCCTGCCCCTGTTGCCAATCCCCTGTTATTTATAGGGGAAGGAAGGAAGGAAGAGGAGGAATATTTTGACGCCGCGGGAGGAAAAGCGCGCGTCTACGATTCCTGCTGTTTCTCCGCCACCGCCAAAACGAAAAGAATGCCCGCGCTAATTTGATCGACCGCACCGCATCGCTAATTATTTTTCGTTCCCCGGCTTCTTGTTGCTTGCCAAAAACGGCGAGGCCTCAATTTTTACCTTCCAAAGCAAATTGCCCGGTCTTCCCTCCCGAGCCTTGATGCCTCAATATGGCACCAGATCGAATGCTATGGGCGGATATACCGGGACCGGCCATTTTCAGGATATGGAAAAGAGAGATTTGCTTTTTTTTTTTTTTTTGAGGAACAAAAGAGAGATTTGCCGGAGGTTGAAGACGATACAGAAAGGGCTGGTCTGTCCGCGAACTGGGCTTGAGCTGGGCCGTTTACAAGACATGACCATTTGGCCCGTCCGTGGTAGCAGTAGTACTTTATCTAACGTTTTGGCCCATACGGACTGCCTTTCAATTCCTAACCGCCGCGAGCAGCAGCAGTTTGAAGTTCCAAATAATAAGAAGAAAAAAAGCACCAGTTTGAAGGCCGGCGGGTAATGCTTTTTTGGGTAACGTTTCCCTGGCATTGTAAGAAATTAACGTTTGCCTGGAATTGAATAAGAATAATTACCTTGCACCTCCTTAATAGCTGAATACAAATTCACATGCTGATCGCTTGTTGGTCATCGCCGTTCGTCATTAGAAAAGAAAACACTAGTTTATCTCAAAAAAAAAAAAGAAAACACTAGTGGCGGGCGCCTACGTCCACCCGCCACTGCAAATACTTGGCCCAATTCGGCCCATAACACAGTCCAACCAGTCGAGCCGCTATATAAACAAGACTCGTAGGGTTTCTTTTATTTCTTTTCCCAACCTCACAAAGCCCACCACCCCCCCCCCCCCCCCTCCCCTCTATATAAACTTGCGGTCTGTCACCGACGAACCGCCTCTGGCAAAGCTGCTCCGCCGCAAGGTACGGCAGGGCACCTTCAAGCTCGCCATGACCGCCGCTCTTCACTTCCCGCCCTGAGTCGCGCATCCGAGCCCACCTTCTTCAAGTCCAGCGAGCCGGGCCGCTGTCGCGCTGCCGCGCGATTCGCAATCTTCGGTGAGCCTCGTCGTCGTCTCGTTGCGCCTTGCGGGGCAACGCTCACTTGCACATCTCTCTCACTCTCTTGTTCCCCTTTTTTGCAGCTCCTCACTGAAAGGACCTTGATGTCGCCTAGAGGGGGGGGGGGGGGGGGGGGGTGAATAGGCGAAACCTGAAATTAACGAACTTTTTTGCACAGGTTAGTACAACTCGGTCTGACCTCCTGGTCAACCCGGTCAGGCTGCCCTACACAGGCAGAAACCAATCAAACTCCCAAATTTGAATTCTAGCTCAAACCAAGACTTAAGGTGATGCTCGAAAGGTTCTTCTTAGCTCATACACGTAGTACCTGCACACAAATGAGCACACCCAAGTAGGTCGAAGCGGAAGCACAAATATAAGCTAGAAAACAATAAGGAATGTAAATCGGCAAGGAGACACAAGATTTGTTTCACCGAAGTTCAGGACCACCAACCGTGATCCCTACGTCTCCGTTGAGGAAGCTTGAGCTGCTCACAAGGCCAACTCCAAGCCGGGTCTCTTTCAACCACTTTCCCCAAATCCACTAGCCGATCTTTTCCACACCGGAGGCAAGATCACAGCCCTCACAAACTTTCCAAAGCTCACCAGAAGCTTGGGAGCTCTAGGATGACGCCTAGCCGTCTAGGAGGCTTTTACCTCCAAGAGTAACGTTACTCACGGGTTGCTCGATGCAACCAAAGTGCTCAAGGCTTAGGATTAGCTCACAAAAGCTCACACACTTAAATCTCTCAACCCAACTTAAAGGATTTGCACAAAGCACTTAGATCTCACAAAGAGAGGTTGGGGAGAGCTCAAATGGCTGTTGGAATGCAATAGAGTCGGTCAAGAACCAGCAGCAACCGAAGGGTGTGGTGGAGGGGTATTTAAACAGGTTTCAGGAAACTAGCCGTTGGGGCTGTCAGACACAGGGCGGTCTGACCGGGTCACCCACCCGGTCTGGCTGCCTTGCACAGACAGGTAACCCAACAAACAACCACGTAAGCCCTCACAAACCACCAACTTGGTTGATAAAGACACTCAGACTAACTACCCTTCAATTCCAAGGCCAAGAACTCACTGACCCAGAAACTGACCCCAGAAAAACTAGTTCAAGGCGGTCTGACCTCCTTGGAAATGCGGTCTGACCTCCTTGACCTAACAGAACACGAGGTTGGGGTTTAAATTCACTCGAAAAGGTTTCTCACTGGGATTTTGAGCACTTTGACTTTGCCATTCAACACATGTTGCATCCCTCTTGATAGTACGGCATACCTATACTCAAGAAATGGATAAAATCTAATTTTCTTCCTCTTGAGCTTGAGATAAAACCATATGCCGAAGTGCTTCACAATTTGCTTCATGAGAAAAGGCAACATTTTCTTCATATGAGCATATCTACCTTGAGCTGATGACCATGGATATTTATTCCATACATGCAAAACTCCATTTTGTATCCAAGTCACCTTTTCTTCTTTGATTCGACACTTAGAGATATGTGATTCTTCATGGCTTCTTTGATACATCGGATTCGAGCATCCACTTGCTCTTCTCCATCACAAAGGTCCTTCGGCGCCAAGCCCTCATGCTTGCCCTTCTCCAATTGTATGGTCCGTCATAGCCAAGTCCTTGCCAATCCTTCATCAATTCACCATTATGATCCACCCATCTCCTTGTATCATCAATTAGCATAATTTGATATTCATCTTTTTCTTGTAATACATGGCATGAGAATTCCAATAATGAACATCCACATAGCTTCTCATCCATCACATATTTGTCATATGGCATACAAAAGTATAAATGTAGAATATCCATATACATCCATGTCTTGATACATCAGTGTGCATAAATAAAATTACAGGACATTTTCCTGTTACAACTCAACATATTACATTAGCTCTTTAATCGTGTTCTCATCCAAAACACCAAAACCCACTAGGAGGCCTAGATGCTCTTTCACTCACGACCCTCCACCCCCCCAACTTTTCCCCGCCGGCCGCCGAGCTACCGTGGACACGGCCACGACGACGACCTTCTTCTGGCCTTCCTCCTTGATAGCAAGCTCGTCGCCGACGTAGAGGTCGTCAAGGTGAACCTCCAGAGTTTCCGCCATCCTCTCTCTCTCTCTCTCTCTCTCTCTCTCTCTCTCTCTCTCTCTCTCCCTCTATGGCGCCATTCCTCTGTCGCCGTGTTTCCGCCACCGTCCGTCCCTCGCTGCCAGCCTCCTACCATGGACCAGGTCACCTGCCATCGTGTTCTCCACCATCTCCCCCCCCCCCCCCCCCCCCCCCCCCCCCCCCCTGGTACTCTCTTTTGGTCGCCAAACCGAAGGCCGCCCAGAGCCCAGATCCGCCCAGCCCTCGGCCCTGATCCGTTCGGCCCAACTCTTTTCTTAATTTCTTGAATTTCTTTAATTCCTAAAAAAGTTACATAAAATTTTAAAATTCATATAAAATCTAAAATATATCAAAAAAATACCAATCCAATTATGTTGGACTCCTTGTTCCCAGATCTATCCAATGAAATTGTCAAACTTCATAAAATCCCTTTTCTATTTTTTGTAAATTTCTTAAATAATAAATATTGTTTACATTATAGTAAATTCTCTGTTAATCCATAAATCCTAAGCTCATGCATGTTTATAAATCCCATGATATCACACCTGCAGAGCATTTTTCCACAGTCAGATCATGCCTAATTATCTTCTTATGTTTTATTTAATCTTCTGCCTTGTTTGAATTGTTAAAAATAATCCTGAAGTCAATAAATTATCAAACTTCATAGTAAATTACCTTAAGTCATACCTAATCAAGGAAAAATGCTTCTGCACCTCAGTTAATTTTCGAAATCATGTTAATAAAATTCTTTTTCTTAAGATAAGTTAATTTAACAACGTAAATCCTAATTAACGATGGAAATACTTTAGATGAAAGCATAATAAATGACAATCACTCACAGCAGAACCCCACCACTTTAATTAATAAAAATTACTTTTGCTTAATACAGTGTAAATGACTGCCCTGTCATCTAATTAAATATAATTCGCATCATTTCATTTCATCTGACTTGCATTTCCTTGTCATGACGTATAGCACCCGAGGTGATCTAGGAGCAGGTGGAGGATCATGATGCTGAGCTGCTCAGGAGGAGACTTTGGCTGACCACTCTAGTGTTTGAGAAAGCTAACTCCGCACCCTTGAGCCAGGCAAGCTCCGACGCATTCTGTCCTATATTTTCAGTTTTATTTTATCACTACCTATGAGGTCTAGTTGGTTTGTGCATTAGTTTATAGGAGTTGATTGGAACAGTAGACTTGCATTAAGTTTACCTTTCCTGCTTATCCTTGATGATCCCTGTTTAGTAGTATTTCGGTCTAGTGTTATCATTAGCACTGCTATGCTCAGTTGCTAATGATCGGTAGAAGTGAGTGGTAAGTCCCACTCGCATGGTAGGACCATGACACCTTGGATTGTACTAGAAGAATTTTAGGTATGTTGGAGATCGAATGGGGATGTTTGTGTAGGATGGTTTAAGAAGACTAGGCCTTCACGGTGGTAGCCCCGTCTGTGTCGATTAAGGATCATTCGTTGTTGGCCCTATTGAGCAATTTTGAATTGTATTGATTCACATGCTGGTGATATGGGCACCAGTAAAGCGATGTAGCTTAGCAATCGTGGGAACAAACCTTACCCTGCTGCTACAGGGGAATGGGACAACCCGCGGACGACGGCAGGGCCGGGTGTCGCGTGAGGGTAGTCCCAATATTTCACCGAGAGCAGCAACTAGATTTCGGCCTTGCGGGGGCTTTGTGAAGGATTGCCATATATGGTCTGTTCGCGGGCGCATATGTCGTGTGATCAGGTTTCTCTAGTAGGATGTACATCGATGCCGCCGCTCTCGAAAATAAGCAACCCCCCTTGTTCTGTGCGCCACATCGTAGTGTGATTATGGATAATGATGATATATGTATCATTACTCTATTTACATACTGAACTACATGCATGTTTACTTATTTGCCTGTCTTAGATTTTAGCTGCAAAACGTGATACATGGTTAAATACTAAACTTAAGCTAAAACTTGAAGTAAAGACTCACTAATTAGCGTGGCTTTAGCAAGTAGAGTTAACCTACCCTTTGTGGCCTCTATATACTAGGAGTCGGATGTAGTTGGCCATGTTGACGGGTAAGTCTTGCTGAGTATTAGTTGCTCAGGATTTGGCTCTTTATGTTTTTGTGCAGGTGACGAGTTCGCTTCCGCTGTTGTCTTTAGTGGAGTTCCGGCAGTTATTATCTCTTCGTCTGCGTCGTGGGGCTTTGAGGTGCGTCTTGTATCGTCGAGTTTAATGGTTGTATTTTGTAGACTTTCGGAGTGTACTCTCATGTTTTAAATTATTTCAGAATAATTGTAATAACTTAAGGATGTAAATTTGTGATCTTTATGTGATGTACTATCTGTGTCTGTTCATTAGACTTCTGACTCGATCCTGTGAAAAGCGGTACCGCTTCACGCGTGCCTCGCTGTCGCCGGTCTTCCCGTCCCCGTCCTTCGCCGCCGCCGCGGTGGCTTACCAGGAGGCCGCGGACGATGACGGGAGCAGCGATGCTGAGGCGGCGTCCGGCTCCTCCCCTTCTGCCGTCTGCAGCCGTGCCGGATCTTGAGCAGGCGGCCATGGCGGATCTTGCGCAAGCGGCGTGATGGCGGGTCGACTCGTCGGCTTTCTTCCTTGCCTTCAACGACGGCGGCACGGCCACCTCATAGCGACAGATCTGGCGCGGCGACAACAGCTAGGGTTGAGGCGGCTCCCCTCTCCCTCATGCGCGCGGGCAGCTGAGTGGATCTGGGCAGTGCAGCGGAGGGGTTCGGGCTCGCCAGCTCGTCCCTCCTCTTCGACGACACGCAGGATTGGGGCTCGGCGTCCTAGGCAGCGGCATCCTCGGCGCGACGCGGATGGAGCTCGGCTTCAGCATCGACGACGTGATGCTCATGCGGCACAGTGGGGTCAGGTGCGTCGGCGTGGTTCCCCTCCCTGGCCAGTCAGTGCGGCGTCCTCGGCTTCGGCATTGACGAAGAGATGCTAGTTTAGAAGTGTTTCCATCTCCTTGACCTTTATCTGTTCTTTGATTTGTCAGATTTGTGCAAGGGCGGGCAGGGTAGCATACTCGCCGTCAGTAACCTCACGATACACACCTCCTGGGTAAGCACATACAAGCACAAATGTTAACTACACAGCCATGTCTACATGCGCACACCAGTTGTTCGAGGATATGCTCTTGTGGTGTGGCTCCTTTGTGAAATAGTGATGCATGGCTATGTCTGTTTGTATCGGGATTGGCTTTGTTTGTTTGCATTGGTGATCCCACCCCATTCGTCCATTGAAACATCAGTGTAGCGGCCAGTTGCTGTATGCGGCATGATTCCTTTCTTTTGTGTGTGCAGGATGCAATTGAAGAATGACGAAAACTCTGATGTGCATGGTTACCTGAACAGTAGGCTCCCCGAGTTGTTTACCCTCTATGTATTTTTTTTCTCACTTGTACAGGAGGAACACTAGTGATTTGTAATTCTGTAGAATATGAAGTGGATTATGTGTATATTGTCAAACAGATCTTGCTTCCTTCCAATCGATAATCTTTCTGGTTTGATTTTGTTTATGTGACATTTGCATTTGAGCCTAGTCGTCTCTGCTCTGCAAAGCAGGGAGGAAGGGCCTTTTTTTTTTATTTGGACAAACGATCACTAGTGGTGGGCAAAAGAAAGCTGTAGTGGCGGGCGGTGGCCGCCACTGCTGCCCTAGGAACAGTGACGGGCACGATAACGTCAACGTGCCCGTCACTGCAGTTATATTACCAGTGGCGAACGGGAGCGTTTGTCATTACTCTTTGCTGCATTGGCGGAAATGTAGTGCAGACGATTCGTCCGCCACTGCAGGCCAAAAAGGCCTGCCACTAAAGGCCTTTTTTTGTACTAATGAGAATGGCCGCTAGGAATTGCCGTGAGAAAATATTTTCCTGTAGGTCAACCGTCACGAAAATGGAATTTCCCCGGCGCAATTTTCGTGTGTGTCTTTGCGTGATGGTTACCGTCACGATTCATTTTTGTGGCAATTTTCGATATTTTCGTGAGGGTTTTTAACCGTCACGAAAATTCTGTTTTGTGGTAGTGGAAATTTACACAAACGGATCCAAGTTCAAGTTCTGTGAGGATCATTCAAGCAAACTATGATTATTTCTGAAGAAGAGATTTCGAAGAACACAGAGAATGCAAATAAACTGAACTATCCAGGCAAAATAGTAAGAAAGGAAAGTAATTCAGTTGCGTCAAAATTTGCATAATAAAATCATACAGTTGGAATGAGCAAACAATCATTTGGGTTCCATGTAGGATTGGTTGAATCCGGCACCAATTGTGGTTTTGAGTCAGGTTGAACATTTCATTGGGGTCTGCAAATTCAATATAGAAACATGAAAGGAAAAGGAAGGATGTATAGTAGAGAGTTGAAAAAACAGTAGACGTTCCAATACCCTTTTAAATACTGAGGAGCATCTGTTGAGTGCCATTTGACATGAAAATTGCTACCATGAACATATTGCCCCTTCTCCATTTTCCTTATCCAAATAAAAATAACATCTGTGGAGTGGGAGATGTCTCCCATGCATGCAGAATATATATATATGCATGTACTGGTTGAAAGAGATCAACTAGTAGTCAGTATATGTTGAGTTCCTGAACCAATCGGTTTACTCACTGATTTTCAACAGATAGTTCATGCAAATTTGGAAATCTTTGCTGACTTCTGAAACCTAGTGGTGAATCTAGACTTGGTATTATTGTTTGGAACCTATTCATATTCATTGGCACACCAGAACTATGTACTCAGGGTCAAAGCTATGTGTGAGTGTCGATGCCAGCTGACACCGGCGACTTTCAGCAAATCAAAGGAAACAATCACACATTATCACTTCATCTAGCCTAGTGACCTCATCGCATAAGGATTCTTGCATTTTAGGATTTTTTTTTTAAAGGAGACGATCAATACCATAGCATTCAACACCATCTCGGTGCAACAGCTTGCAGGTTTTGGTACTTAATTTGAAAAACAGAGCATACAAACCGCACTAATCAATCACCTATGCATGCATGAAGATATATATAGTGTAGAGCCTAGCTAATTAATTAGTCCAACCCGTCCAGCAAGTCCGTGAGCACCTTGATCACCTCCTTGAGGTTTTCGTTGCGGAGCAAGTCCACCTTACCTTGCATCAGCCTCAGCTTCTTGAGCTTTGTATCCAGCGCCCTAGCCTTGTCATCACTGATCATGGCAAACTCCCTCGTGAACAGGCCCGGGTGCGTCTTCTCAACCTCCTTAACCTCGTCCGCAAAGTGCGGGTACAGCTCACACACTTGGGCAAAATCCCTCGGCACGGTACCATCTGCTAGCATCATGTCGCCCCTGCCCCAGACTTGCTTGGAGAGGTTGTAGATCCGGCTGTCGCTATCCTTGCTCGGTTGTTTCCCCTTGTTGGACTGTCTGGTGTGAGCAGCCTTGAGGCTCTTGACCTTGCCCAGGAGATCCTTGCGGCCGTAGTCACTGCGATCGAGGCTGCCGGCGAGGGCGGCTTCGAGCTCATCGGGCTGCGGCAGCGTGCCATGATCCCGGCGGTGCGCGGAGAGGGCCTCCAAGATGCGCACGCTGTCGTCCTTGGACCAGACGCGAGCAGGTTTCTTGGCCTCGCTCGACGCCGGCGGTGGATTTGTGACCTTGCCTTGCTCTTCTTCCTCCTCCTCTTCCTCTGATGAGGAATATTCCTCCTCTTCCTCGGACGAATCCTCCTCCTCTTCCTCGGAGGACGAATCAACCGGTGGCGGCGGAGCGGAGCGCTTGGGGTCCATCGCTAGGGTTTTCAGGTTTTGGGCGAGCGAGCGGTGGATGATGGTCTGGTGGACCGCTTGCATGTGCTTGCGAATTAGTAGGACCTCCAGGCAGCCAATTCGGCTGGGCTTCACTGGGCCAGATGATTAGGCGGGCCTTCGAAATTGCTTGCTATATATACGGCGGATGTCCGATCGATCCATTCGTTTCTTTCTCCGTTGGCACAAGGAAAGGGAGCCGCCGTTTTGGGGTCCATCGCCGGAGCTAGGGGCAGGTCCTCAATGCACTCGACGATCGATGTGAGGGACGCCGGGGAAGCGAGTGGTGTCTGCGTGATCACTTGTCCGCTTGAACCTTTGCGCGTCTGCCATGCACGTTCATGCTGAGGCTCTTGCAGTATACGAGTAGATGGTACACGAAAGAACGGGAGCTGATGCTCAAAAAAACATGACTCAACCGTTCTCCAGTGATGAGGAGAGCATCTCCAACAATTTACAACACACACCTTCCCTAAATAAAAAATCGCCCCAAGAATATGCTCAATATTGCGGCCAACCAAAAATATCGGTAGGTGTGATGAATTTTGTACAATTGCAATGAGCACCATTCCGTCTCAAAAGCAAACTCACATCGACCCGCTCTTGTCCCGTTGAAGAAGCGAATTAAACTCAACGTCTCGTACGTGTTTCCTTGTCTAGAAGCAAACTCAAGGGATTGCATGCCACGACGACCTCTCCTGGCTTGAACCACCAACAACTCTCGTCTGTCATGGGCTCATGGACGCCCGGCGAGTTACATGTGCACTACTGAACCTTCTCTCATCCGGTGGTTTTGCTACTGATTGATGGGTCTGGGCTGTATGTATGCATGATTAGGAAAGTATATACAATGCAAGTGCAATTAACCCATATCATTATTTAGTCATTGATGGGCCATTCGGCCCGCGATAATTACACACAAGCCAGGCCCTTTGTTACCTGCAAAATAGACATCGAATGCGTCAAACAAATATGGAGCAGGCCCTTTCTTCTCTAAGATATTGGACATGATCACTACCACAGAACAGGCGATTAGCGACGGGGTTTTGAGGCCTTTAGCGACGGGGTCTGAACCGTCGCTGAAAATACGTCGCTAAAGGGTACCCCTATAGCGACGGGTTTTCACCCGTCGATTGACATAACTGCAGCGACGGGGAGAAACCACGCCTCTAATCCTTCCAGCGACGGCAATACCAAAACCCGTCGCTCCATGGCTGCAACGACGCGTACTAAAAACCCGTCGCTACTGGAGAATTGAAAACAAAAAAAAATATTGTCATGTTTTCATTACATATATTTTGTCCCTCTCCACGTACAGTTTGAAACCAATCAGTAATTAACCAGACAAACAACTAATCCAAGCAGCAGTGAACAAGACAAATGATTCCGAAACAAAAGTTGAACAACAGCTAAAAGTTGAACTTGGAGGATGTCGTCGAAGAAGGCACCGCCGCCGAGATCTGGCTCGAAATCTTCCTCCGGCGCAGCCCACCGCAAGAGTCAACGCAGTGCCGTTGGGTCCCCGCATCATGCTGCGGCCTCCACCATTATCATGCCTCCGCAGATCCTGCACAACCCATGCAGCAAGAATGCATCTGTTCCTTCAAAAAGAAAAAAGAAAAAAAAAGCAGGTCCCCAAGGAGAGCTCGAGACCTCATCACCTTGGACGCGCAGGCCGTGGTCCGGCGGCCGTCGCCTCATTGGCCTCGATGTCTCCACTGCCCGCCGTCGGCACCGCGAGGGGGGAGATCTTGCCCCGCGCAGATGCCCAACGCGACGGCGCCGTTGAGGGGCCGCCGCCGTTGGCCTCCACGCTCGCCCCCCCGCCATACGTGAGAGAGGGAGGATTTGCCCCCGCGCCGGATCTGGGGCACCGCGAGGGGAAGATTCATCCCCACGCTGGATCCGCCACCGCGCTGTCGATATCGCCCGATGCCGGATGGGGTGCAGGGCGAGGAGAGGGGGGGGGGGGGGCTTTGGTGACAGAGAGAGAGAGAGAGAGAGAGAGATGGCGGCGAGGGGAAGGAGGAGAAGTGTGCTCTAGTGCGAGAGAAATCGAGAGAGGGCGGCGAGGGGGCGTGCTGTGTGCGGCGGTTTAGGGTTATGGGAGGGAGGGACGACAGATATATGCGCTGGAACTGGGCTGGGCCGGGCCGGCTGGAATGTTTTTTGCTTTTTGGATTTTATAGTATAACACATGTAGAAGTTGGCCCAGTGGTCAGTGACGGGTTTCAACCCACATGCTGAGCGAACAAAACAAATTCGCAAGCAGCCATGGACGCCGCTGCAGGTTCGGCGGACGGTGACGGGTGCCTGAAGGTCAAGCGTGTGCGACGGACGGCGAGGGGTGCGGCCACGCCGCTGCAGGTGCAGCGCGGCGGGCGGCAAGGGGCGCGCGCGCGGACGTCCCTGCAAGGTCGACCGCGCGGCGGACAGCGAGTAGCGCGTGCAGGCACTGCCGATGCAGTTGAAGCCCGCCCGGCCGGCTACACAGGATCTGCTAGAGCTGGAGACCTCGATGTGCTGCTTGGTGAAGCTATCTAGCTTCTCTGCGTTGGGACTAGTAGCGACGGGTTTCATGCAACATCGAAGGCAGCTAGCGACGGGTTTCTCAGTTCAACGTCGCTAGAACTGAAAACTTTGCAACGGGTTTCAATTCACCGTCGCTAGATCTTAAGGCTTTGCGACGGGTTTCTTCACACCGACGCTAGTGCTCAAACTCAGCGACGGGATTCAGGCACCCGTCGCTAGAACTCGAAACTTTGCGACGGGGAACAATTGTACAAGCGGGTAGCGACGCGGTTTTGAAGTTGCATTCAAGTTTAGCGATGTGTTTCGAAATTTCGTCGCTAATGTCGTGTCACTGAAGCCTGTTTCTGTGGTAGTGGATTTCCAAGGTGGAAGATATATACTCCTAGGTCCGGTCCAGCTCTGATGAAGTCGCTCATACACAACCACCAAGAACAACAGTCGCCACCACAAAGAAACAAACCAGAGAACTTCTTAATTCTTTATTGGTCGTAAGGACTGATTTACGTTACAGCCAATTCTAGGAACAGATGAAAGCAATGTCCATGGAGGTTCATGGCATTAGGTGCGGCCACACCTTTTTGGACAGCTCAAATACTTTGCGGTTTCTTTCGTCGCCCCGTGGTCCCCCTTCACTCAGGGTCTTCTTGAACTTAAGCATTAGCCATGGAGAGCAGCCCGCGCATGTAAAAATTTGGAGCGGAATGGAAACTTGTTGGAATAAATATTGAATTCAGGAGGAGTTCCCGCCCGCGCACCTTTTTTTATCCCCTCTCAAGCCTACCTGCACATCCACATCCAGCTGATGAAACCAATATAACACGGTGCTCAAGCTTCTCACATCTAAAATTAAAGTCAACACTAAGAAAACAGAGAGAGTAATTCTTGGGAGACGTCTCCTTCTCAGGCGACTGAGATTTTGCTAATCTCTCGATCACCTTTTTCAGCCATTGGATTTTGATCCAACCACCCAAAAAATTCGTTCACTTTTGCAAAAAAAATTGTTCTTTGAAAAAATAAAATTGTTACATCCAAGAACTAATTGTTCCAGCAGTACAGATGCTTTATTCCATCAGTTGCTTTGTTTCAGCAGTTCAGTTTTATTGTTCCAACAATGTGATTGACAGATATACGAAATCTCAGTCACCTGAGAATTAGCAAATCCTAATTCTTGCGGGATCACATGCAGGTCAAGGCTTGCTTGCTGGGAGATGTGCCACTCTCAGAAGGGGTGGAGCTTGGGATAGCTATTTACTCCCTTCGTACTTAAATATATGAGATTCTATGCTTGGTCAATGTCAAATTTTGTTAACTTTGACTAAGTTTATCTATAAAAATAAAATATTTTAAAATAAAAGCATTGCATATGTTGATAGTGGTTTTTAAGGTGAATCTAATGATATAATTTAGACTTTGTAAATATTTGTCAATATTTTGTTATTAACAGTCAAAGTCAAAAAGTTTTGACTTTGACCAAGCCCAGAATCTCTTATATTTAGGAACAGAGAGAGTGTTGGCATTTCGTTGGTAAATGCAAGCTTTAGTCCTGCTTTAGAATTCCCTTTTGTCCAAAAACAATTGTCTTGGCATTTACTTCCTTTTAAAAATAAGATTAGAATAGGGTTCAACAAAATATATATCCATGTGATCATTTCTGTCATCTAGTTGTCACAAAATGATTAAAACTGCCAATTGAAAGACTACCGTAAGATCAACTTCTTGAGATGTTGCAATTCAAAATCCAAGCAAGGTAACTTGTGAGCCAAAAGGGACACAGTGAGCTGTTAAGAACATCTCCAAATTGAGTGAAAAGCCCCTATTGAATAACAATGGTTTTTTCCTCAATTCCGCCTCTGACCAACACTATTACTCAATCCCCCCTAAACCTACTCCTCCATGAGCAAATTTACTCATCCCCCCTCTTCCGCTATCCAATTGAGTAAAACGCCTGGGCATTGGTGGGAAGCAACTGCCGCTTTCCGCCGCACACTCGACGCGCCCGACGCCCCCCTCCCCCGGCCCTCCCCATCTCTTCGCTGTTGACTGTCGTTAAGTACCACATTTGACCGTCAATATTCCAACGAATAATGGAGAATTAGCATTTCTTATATGCTACTTATTAACCTAATAAAATTCTAGAAGTTTTGTTAGATTATTGGATGCAGAGTATTTCAAAGGAAAATGTAGGCCGGCCGGCGGCCTGACCCTGTCCACGTTGTACTCTTCCCTTCCCCAGTGGGTTGTCCAAGACCTCCAGAAACCAAGGCCCAGTGGGACTGGAATTTTGGAAGGTGGCCTTTGGGCCTAAACTTGATGCTTGCTCAAGTTTAACTCCCCGGGACATCAACTGACCAATTGACCGCCATTAGGAGCAAATAAGAGTCGTCCAGGAAAGAAAACGGTGGCCAACCACCATAGAGGCCGGCTAGCCGGCCTCCACCAAGGCTGACCGGGCTGCCTTGCCCCGAATTTGCTCCACGGACCTCTCACCTCCTCTAGGAGTATACCCCCATCCAAATGGAGGCTATCCATAGAGGAGAGCCCGATAGATTAAAACACACACCAAAGAAGGAATCACACTCTTGCATTAGTTTTAGTCTTCAAGCTTTAGTGAAATTAGGCTTGGAATAGAGGTACTCTAGTTCTGAAGTCTTTTTGAAGATACTGGTATATGTATGGCTCTTGTACCCTGCCCACCGCCCGCGGCTTTGGCGGCGCGACCGTCGCCTCGTCATAACGCAGCCAACCGCCAGGTTGCGGCCTTCGCCCCGAACCCCCCTTCTATGCCTGCCAGATATTGAAGCTCCCAACCG
This sequence comes from Eragrostis nindensis, assembly GCA_012490785.1. Lineage (NCBI taxonomy): Eukaryota > Viridiplantae > Streptophyta > Magnoliopsida > Poales > Poaceae > Eragrostis > Eragrostis nindensis. The sequence continues at coordinate 64,180 of JAAXCT010001104.1, read as the reverse complement.
CGTGACAACCCTGAAATCCTACTGCCCTCCCCCACCGCCAACGGCGCCCTCGCCACCGCGCCGAGCTGGCGTTCCACCACTGCACCGCGCTCGCGTGTGTCTCTCTCGCTCGCGCGGTGTGGATAAGGGTTGCTATGGGGCCATGCCCGTGCAGAAGGACGGCCGGGCCGCGGAACGCAACGCAGGACCATAACCGTATCATACTTCCGAATGCAAAAAGACAAGGCGGGCCTTCAAAATTGCTATATACGGGTGTCAAGATTTTCTTATACAACACTTGAGTGCTAGAAGCACTTGGAGCACCCAGTGCTTGAGATTCATGCAAATTAGAATCTAATGACTCACAACTTTCTTCCACCTTTGTCTCGCTTCCTTTTCCCTGACCGAGCCGGCCGTGCCGGCTCACCTCGCCGCCCCTTGCCCCCTCCTAGCCGCCGCCGCCGCATCCCAGCAAGAAACGCCACCGCGGCCCCGCCCACCTACTGCTCGTTGTCGTGGCCCCATGCTGCCCCGCTTTCCTGTCGTTGCGGCCCCTACCTACCCCGCAGTCCTGGCTCCCGCACCCCCCGCTCCACCACCCCTGCGCAGGCCTCGGTGCCTCCAGGCCCCACCCCCAACACGCCGCGATGAGCTTGTTCCGGGATGGAAGTAGTAGGGAAATGTTGTTCCAATAGTTTGGAACAGATGTTCCAGTAGCGGGGAACAAATGTTGCGCCTATTTGGAACAATTGTTCCTGTAGTACAGGGCAAAAGTTCCGTCAGTTTGGAACAAATGTTCCAGTAGTAGGGAGTAAAAGTTCCGTCAACAAATGTTCCTGTAATAGGGAGCAAATGTCCCGTCAGTTTAGAACCGTCAGTTTGGAACAAACTAGAAAGATGGCGTGGCCTTTGCCGCGCCAGATAGCCCTCACAAAATTCTCATTACACAATAAATGATGAAATTGGATTGGAGTAAAAAATGATTACTTTGTTTCAGTTAATGCCGTGGAGATTCAATCTAAACGTTTTCTGTATTGAAGCTTTACGTTAAAGACATTAACTGGGAAACTGGGAAGAATTGTTTATAAGACTATATAACCATATATCTCATCAAAATCAATGCTTTTTCTGAAGCATAAACTCATTGATTTCACAAAACAACTCGAACAACACAATTCTCCTCCCGTCCTCAAGGGCAGTGCTAATGTCAACTATATCATTGTGCATTCAGAGTCCTTATTTCACAAAACAACTCGGTACAGCACATTTCTCCTCCCCTCCTCAAGGGCACTGCTAATGTCAGCTATATAATTCTGCATTCCCAGTTTGATTCACACTTCTTAGTAGCACAATTTGTAGGAAGTAGGTGTTGGCATAGGTCTGCAGTAAACCAGCAGTAAACAAAGACGTTCAAGGAAGGCATAGACTAACCGCACAAACTAGTGATGAGCCTCAATTAGGTTCTTCTCTCCATTACGCAATGGAGATATACTTTGACCAAATGAATAGAGAATTTATATATTTGTTTTCTTCAAATAGAAGTCGTATCAGTTAAGTGCAAGTTTTATATCCATGAAGCTCTGAAACACCCTCGTCCTTGTGTGTGTTTTCAAAATATGAAAATCAAGTAAGACAAAGGGAAAAAAAAAACTAAGGTACTCAATGGGCATTCGCTTGCATACCTACTCGGATTTAATAACTATTTGAAATCCTGAATATATATTATTTTCTATTTGGCAAACATCAATGGGAATTCCTTTTCCTGGACAATCTAGAGAGCCTAGCATTTGGAAAGAATGTGCAATTTAGTAGCAGCCATTATAACAAGTTGTGCAGATGTTTCATGGTATATGTCCAAGATCATTTTATGCGTTCCATTTTAATTATCTCTAAAATTTTTATGTCAAGGGGCACTGAGCTAAATAATGAGCATCTTTCAATAGGGTAAGATGATACAGGAAAAAACAACCATCAGAGCATGATTACCTCCTTATCAAGGGTGCGTAAACAAACATTTTCGCGAATCGCATGAAGTTATGTACACTGAAAACTTGAACATACGTTTAGCACCTTTCCTGTACAAATGAGGTTATGTAAGTATCACTTCTTAAAGGAATTTCCATAGCATAAGAGAAATAAGAATTCTATAGGAAGGCAGTGGCATGTGCAACCTAAATTTTCTAATCACCATTCAAAAACATTGCCAAGATTGATAAGTATAAACTGACAATGTCAATTTCAGGCAAAGAACAAAGAGTAGTGTAATTAAGGAATTTAAATTTCAATTGTAAAATTTTCATATGCTACCAAAAGACATTTCAGGGTACTCCCCTTCAACATTTTCTATTTTGATTGATGAAGCCTTATCAACATTTCAGGGTACTCCCCTTCAAAAAAAAAAAAAGCATTTCAGGGAACTATATAGACATTCAGCTCATGATATATACGGCTGTAATAGAGAATGCTCTCATCTTGATCATATTTGACTCCAATAACATACTTCTTAATAAATTTTCTGATTATTAAATTGGTGACAGAGAATTTGCGTAATGGGACATCAAGCATCGTACCAATTTTTGGTCGAACAATGAAAAAACCTGTTCAACAAAGGCAGGGGTGGATGTGGACTGGCAAAATATTCCATAACTACTGAATCTGTTGGTAGAGTTAGCAAATACATTTTACAACCATAGTAAGAAAAATGCTTCATAATCAATTATCTTATTTTCCAATTGCAAATGCACTATATAAACTATGCGTAGTCCCTAAGTCCAGCTGAAATGAAAAAACCAAAAAAGAAATCAGCGAGAAGGTATACGAAGCGGCAAAGACCAAAGAAAAACAGTGTGAACATGAAAAAGCAGATGCAATAAAAGAATACCTATGTGAATGTTGGCACATATATCACCTATTTATTACTAGCAACTTTATGTCGTAACAAGCAAAGAGAGAAGATACCATTTATGAACTGAAATAGTTGGTCGATGCTAGAAGTTCGCATGTCTTATTTCATGGAGGTAAAAGCTGTGATAATATGAGTCAAGTTTGAGAGTTCACGTTTCAACTGAACAACATACCGCATAGTCAGATCTTTGGAAATTTGATTAATGAATGTATAAAGCAGTTTAACAACTATGTAACGCAGTCCAATCTAATTTCTCCTTTTATAGTTAAGGTCCCAGAGAACTGCAAATAAAAAGCTGAAATATATGGCAAACTTCTGGGTTAACCTATACAAAAATTCACAGTTCACTCAGAAAGTCCAATAAAAAAAAGTGGAAGTTATAACTTCAAAAAAACTCGACCTGCCAGGGGAAGAACCGCCCCCGACGGCATTTTTCTAAGGAGAAGAGCCTTCTCACGCAGGCCGAGAAAACCCCCGAACCCCCTCCCCATCCATACACAGGGACTCAGCTGGCCGTTGTGAGCTACGGCGCGAGTCTTTACCTATGCTTTGGCCTGGGGAGGACGAGGGGATTTTTTTACTCCGCACTGCAGCGTAGCATCTCTCAGCTACCGGTGCTACAGTGCGTTGCGGGCACTGTAGCGAGCTACAGTACCCGCGGTGCCACCGCGCGCTCGAACCCGGGTCGCGAGCTCAACGGGAGCAACGCTCCTGGAGCGTTCCGCTGACCACTCGGGCGAGCCGCGCTAGGCGAAGTTATAACTTCAATGATGATGCAGCACTGCAATTGGACTCAGATAAAACCATTAACTAGCCAGTCCTGTTTTAGGCTCACATGATACCATTTAGTTGTTTTATTTCATTCCTCTTCATTGAAGTTATTGGTCCAAGACTCGACATATATTTTTATCTTAATTATTAGATACTAGAAAAAGTACAGAGTAAGGCTCATCTAATTAAGAACATCATGACATCGTTTTAGCCTCCTTTCAATTTGAATGCATCGTCTATGTTTACTTGTGCAGATGATCTGATCACAAGTAAAGGACAATTATGCATATAGATACGTAATAGAGAAAGAAATGAGCCTTTTTGATATCAGATATCTGAAGATGAACATGTTGAGATTGTCAGAATAGTAGATGCTCCTCCAGTCCTATGTTCAGTGAAATATTTGGAGCATTGTCCTATTAGTAACAATTCAGAGAAACAGGCCACCATAATTGAAAAGAAAAGAAAAGGATCTAGTGGTCTGTCCAGGAATCTAAGGTGCTTATCGATGAGAACTCGTAACCTTGCTTTCTACATAATCTCATGCTTACTTATTGTGCTGAAAAATATATGCATTTGAAATCCAAAGTCTTTATGTATAGGTAAAACAAAAACTTGTATTATACCCCCGAAATACAAAGTGCTTATTCATGAGAAGGACTCATGATAACACAAATGCTAGTAATTTTGATGGAAGACAAATGATGTGGCTACACCAGTAGCAGGGCTTAAAGATTTCTCAATGGAAACACATGTATCATCAACCTTTTCTATTGGAGCATTTTTTACCATATATTCCCAAGAATTTCTTAGCAAAAGCTAAAAAATTTCTTCTAATATATTTATGCATTTCTAGCTTTATACAGTACCAGTTTGAGTAAAGATATAACAAAAACGTTAATAAATTCACAAATATGTTCCAAGACTGGATTTATTGATTATACTTCCTCTATGTCTATCATCAATGATGTAACAGAAAGAAAATACAGGCAGTGTTCCACTTGGTTACAGATGTTAAAGGCAAATAGAATCCCACTGCGACCACAAGTGATTAAGCTGCATGCCAATGTTCAGAATTACAATAACCACTAATGGAGCATCAGTGCATTATATGGATAGCCTGTGTCTTTTCTCTGATTACTCAATGACATGTTCAAAGTCCTAAAAAAGTGTCCAGGCGGCTGAGACAGTGGTGTATATATCATCAGACTGTTTTAGAGAGATACTTGATTGTGTTTAGAGAATTTTGTGTGATGTTTTTTGAAGCAGCTCTTATTAGGCATTTCATCAAGCACTTGTAGAGCAGAAGCCATTGCAGGTAAGTAGAGCCGAAAAGGAACTGAAACTTACGTTTCCTGATGCAGGTGTTCAGAACAGAGAACATGTCAAGGATTGCATTTCTTATCCCTCTCCAGTTGCGGTGTAGAGGGAAGCACTCAAGGCGGAGAGGAGACTCTTCGCCGTTCCTCCATGACCCATGGCGCCTGAAGCTTCCGTGCCTAGGGAGAGCCACCACGCTAGGGTCCTCTCCCCTCGTGAGAGGCAGCAGCACTGGCGGCGGAGGGGCAGGGGAGACCTGGGGAAGTGAAGCTGGACAGGCGGTGGCATCATTTTCTTTCTCCCCTGGTTCGATTGAAGGGGATCGATGGGGAAGACGATTGGTGTCTTAAGGACGGGATTCGAAACTTCTTGAAGGACCCAGATGCAAATGGAGATGGAGGAGATCTGACGGACGTAATTTACCAGAAACATGATCCGGACGGTTTATGTTCTCAGTATGACGTGGATTGGCTATTTTGCAAAAAAACCACGCCTGTTTAGAATAATAATAATTAAAGATGTTCCGGTAGTAGGGAGCAAAAGTTCCGTCAACAAATGTTCCGTCAGTTTGGAACAATCGTGGGCCGCGCGTTTCTTTCCCTGTTGGGCTTGTTGGGCCGAGTGCCCCAGTGCTGCTATATGCAATGCATGCACTGCCATCGGTGTCCGATCCATTCGTTTCTCCGTTGGTTGGCGCTGCTGCGGATAACACGTACCGGCAGCTCCTCTGTCCTGCTCTGCTCCGGCCATGGCCTCCTCCGCCGCCTCCCTCCGTGGTGCCATGCTCCAGAGCCCCCTCCTCGCCGCCGTCCGACGGAAATCGATGACGACTACAAGGCGCCGCGCCGTGCCGGCCAAGATCTCCTGCATCGGATGGGTGCGTACCGATAAAATTCGCGAGCTGGAGCTGCGACCTCTCCCTCGATCGGTGCCTGTTTGACGTGTTGGTTGGCAGGACCCCGAGGGCATCCTCGCTCCGCCGCAGGGCGGACACATCGCGCGCCTCGAGTTCCGGCGCCGCCTCGAGCGGGACTCCGATGCGCGCGACGAGTTCGAGCGGCAGGTGCGCGAGGAGCACGAGCGCCGCCGCAGGGAGCGCGAGGTACGTACGCCACCCGACCCAGCTCTTTCTCTAGCTGGGCATTCCATCGAACAGGTAGGTTGTGGGCATGGCCTGACGCGTGACTGCTGCCTGGTACGATAGGCGCGGGTCATCCCTGACACGGACGACGGCCTCGTCGAGTTCTTCCTCGACACCGATGCGCGCGAGATCGAGGTCGAGATCGGCAGGCTGCGACCCAGGTGAATAATGAATTGCAGCTACCAAGCCTGCCCTTGTGCTCTCGAGTTCGTCGCTTACTCTGTTTCCTTAATCTGTCTGTCGGCTATTGCAAGGCTCAACCAGGGCTTCTTCGACCACATCACGCGTGAAATAGCACAGATCAAATTTTCAGTCACCAGAACAGCGGTATGTCCTATTCTCACGCGCACTTTCCTGGCTTGCCAGCTGCAAAATAAATAGTCAAGGTGCTGACATCGATCGATCGGTTTGCCCATAGGAAATGGAGGACAGGTTGATCGAGTTGGAAGCGATGCACAAGGTTCTTCTTGAGGGACTCGGTCAGTTAACTTATGCAACGATATTAGTTAGTAGTATTCAAGAATCTGCATAACCGTGCCTAACCATCATGCTCCCCTGGGTACTGCAGAGGCGTATGATAAGTTGCAGAATGACCTTGTGACAGCTAAAGAACGACTGATGAACATTCTGCAGTCTACTGATAGAAAAACAACGGTAAGATCACTCAAAAGCTAGCTAGCTAGCTGAGGATCCTTTTAAAACTTTTTCTCTGTATAATAGTCCCTCGGGGCACCAACTAATGTTGTCAACTTATTATTTTGCCCAGTTACTTGAAATGGTGGAGCGGAATGAGCTAAACATGTCCATATTAACTCTTCTTGATGAGAACATAGCAAGTGCGAAGTCAAGTAACCAGGTGATGATACTGTGCCTCTGTTCTCTATCAAGTGTGCCGTACTGAATGAACTACGAGATCTATAGTCGTCTACAGTTGCTAGTGTTAAGCCATTAATTTCTTTTGTTGTTATACTTTGCAGAATGAGGCTGTTGCTTTCATGGAGGACGTACGATCATCTATTGTCAAATATATAACAGTATAGATTTCGTTCCAATGGCCCGTTACCTAGGCATCATGCATAACCCGGCAGCATAGATTTTCAAAGATGTCATGAACTTGTAAGTTCTGAGGATATCTTGTGGATATCAAAGTTTGAGTCATTTCCGGCTGTATTTAGTTGTTGATTCATATCTGCGCCAGTAAAGGGATTTTTGGTGTGTCATAAGCCTTTTTTTTTTTTTGATATTGGTGTGTCATAAGCCTTATTATAACAGTAAAGAGAAACTGTAAGACCTTACACCAATTTCGTATCGTACTACCAGGATTTGTAATCCCAGAAAAGAGGTCAGTCCATCAATGTTCGGAAGTAGTATTTCGTTACACGCTATTCAAGCATATCATCTCGGAATGCAAAAAAAGATCCAGTCAATGGGTAATGTTGGACTCGATGGATGTATGGATGGAAATGTACCACCGTTGCGTCCTGGATCTTTCTCATCCCTCGGTTTGGTTCAATGGAAGGAACGAACTAATCATGAATCGAATCAATCAAGCGGAAAAATCCCCATTATTTTCCATACCCTCTTTCCGTTAGCAGATAACGGAAACATTGGTGTTAATAAGATGCAGGAAACGAAACATACAAGCAGAAAAATTCCAAGCTAGACATCGAGGCAGGAATCACTGCATTGAAGATACAGATAAAGAAAGTTCATTCAGACACAAGAAAACAAAAGATGCCACGACCATTGTAGTAACATTACATGCATTTGTCGACATCAACACTGAAGCTAGGTGCGCTCAGATGATATGGCTGCCGCAGGGTTCAGTACTCGCAGTTTTTGTGGCAGTAGTCGAGGCAGCTAGCTGAGCATTTCTGCTTGACATTCTCCCGGCACCTCTTGCACGCATCAGGTGTGCAGGTTCCATGGCAGTCCTTGGCACATTCTGACGGGATCTCGAAGTTGACAAAACGATCGCAAGTAGTGCATATATCGTAACAGTTAGAGCAGAACATCTTACCGGCTGCCGGCCTGATGGAACAAGATAGGACGACCAGCACGACTGTGACAACAGCAGCTCCGGTGGCCAACTTAAGGGAGGGCGCCATTTCTATGTGTTGACTCAAGCTAGCCTCGCTAGGGGAAGCAAGTAGACACCAGGCGCAATGCAAGATAAGAATACAAGATCGATCAGATGCGAAGATGGAGTTGCTGCTAGCCGATCAATTTATAGGCAAGCAAAACTATATAAATGTGCAACTAGCAATACATGGTTAATGCTTCGCCAGTCTCCACGCATATGAAATTATGAAGTCAGCACTTACTATTATCAGACGTTTTTTTTTGAGGGAAACACGCCCATAAAGGGCTATTCATTCATATGCAAGAAAATTTATATAGTTTGGCCCAAGCGGGCCAGTTACAAGTAACAACTTTAAAAGGACACCCATTTTGGTGATACAAATTAGAACAAGAGAACATGTTGCTCTCTTTTTCATTGGAAACAACATTCCTAGCAAGAGCATCTGCTATGTAATTGTTTTCTCTGGAAACATGATGGAAATGCATGTCAATTTTTGTTCTCTTGCATTCCACTTCCCTCAATATATGTCTGATGCGCCAATCCAGAGAGGATTCATCATGACTATTCAAACTGGAAGCCAAGCTCATGTTGTCAGTGAAGAAATCACCTTCTTTAATTCCCAACCTTTCAGCTATCCAGATACCAAGAAAAAGACTTAAAGCTTCTGCATGTAAAGGAGATTCAGGAAGGCTTGAAGAAGCTTGAATTTGGATCGACGAAGGGAAAGGATCTTCCTGAAACGAAATGAAAATACCAAGACCAGATTCTTTCCCTGCAATAAAAGAAGCATCTGATCTGCAACAAAATTTGGATTTTGTAGTGTTAGGCAGATCAGAAGAATCTGATGAAAGGTGTTCCAAGTAGAGACCATTGGTTATTTTTTCAACCTCATAAGCCTCATACTGTGCAGTTCGAGCTGCTTAAGCCTGAAAAATAACAGAGTGAACAGACTCTTCTTTCTTTTGGAATCTATGGCTGTTTCTATGTTATGGGGTAACTAGGGCTGTTGCTCGCCCAAGAGCTTAAGAAGTTTCAGGCGAGAGAGAGAGATTGATTATAATATGGCTTGCCTTTATTTCTCATCACGCCATGCTTATATGAGCTGGCTGGAATACATCTGAACCGACTCTGTTTACAGAGTCCTACTCGAACTAGTACTAACAATCCTAACTGGACACGATTTACTAACTTATTTGGCAAGCATCTAACTAATCTGGCAACTATGCCGTATCTTCCTTGGACTTCTTGGGACGCCTTGTATAGGTACGTCCCCACATAACATCTCTCCCCTCCTCAAGAAGCAGGTTGTCCTCAAGCTGAAAATTAGGATAGCGAAGCTGAAAAGATGCCAAATCTTCCCATGATGCTACAGAAGGTGGTTAACCTTGCCACTGAACAAGAACTTGCCTAACCCCACGATAAAGACGAACCTTCAGAGCTGTTTCTGGAGTGGGAATCACAGCCCCATGTTGAACGGGTGGCAAAGCTGGTGGAGAATCAGGAGGTTGTCCCACGAACTTCTTGAGCAAACCCACATGAAAAACATCATGAATACGAGCTCCTGGTGGAAGGGCCAGCTGATAAGCAACTTCATTAATTTTAGTGACAATGCAATAAGGGCCATAGAAGCGAGGACTCAGCTTTCCTTTGGGCTGATCACTAACCGAAGCAATGGGGCGCTGTCTCAAACGAACCCAAACCCAATCTCCTACACTGAAAGTCACATCTCTGTGAGACTTGTCATACACCAATTTAGCATGCTGCTGTGCTTGCTCCAGCCTCATCCGCACATCCTCCAGAAACTCATCACGTTCGGCCATTGTCTGTGCCACTGCCGCCACTCGAATTTCACCAGCTTCATAGGATCTGATAGAGGGAGGATCACGCCCATAAACCAATTTGAATGGTGTGTCCTTCAGAGCTGTATGATACGAGGTGTTGTACACATATTCAGCCCATGGTAACCAACGTATCCAATTTCGTGGCCGATCCCCGGTCATGCAACGAAGATACATTCCAATAGTCTTGTTAACAGCCTCAGACTGCCCATCAGACTGCGGATGAAATGCCGAGGACATATGCAACTTGGAGCCAGTAGCTCTGATACCAGATGTTATGCGGTAACTAGGGCTGTTGCTCGCCCAAGAGCTTAAGAAGTTTCAGGCGAGAGAGAGAGATTGATTATAATATGGCTTGCCTTTATTTCTCATCACGCCATGCTTATATGAGCTGGCTGGAATACATCTGAACCGACTCTGTTTACAGAGTCCTACTCGAACTAGTACTAACAATCCTAACTGGACACGATTTACTAACTTATTTGGCAAGCATCTAACTAATCTGGCAACTATGCCGTATCTTCCTTGGACTTCTTGGGACGCCTTGTATAGGTACGTCCCCACATAACATTCTAGCTTTCCAAATAAACCAGAGGATATAACAAACAAGATCAATATCTTTATCAGTATTCTTGAGATAGGAGAAAATGTTAAAGAGCATGTCCGCACATGAACCAGAGAGCAAGTCTGTTTTAATAGCAAGAGGAGAAGCATGCCAGACCGCTCTTGCGAAAGTACAATGAAAGAAAATATGCTCATCATTCTCTGGAAGAGAACACCGTGAACATTTAGAAGTGATATCTTTCATTCTTCTATGAACACGCTGAGCGCAAGCAATATTTCTTGTCAACAATCTCCAAATGAACATTTGAACCCTAGGTAAAATTCTCTTGTTTTTCCAATTAAGATTGATGATGGACATGGCATTAGAAGATCTATTTAACTTTCTTACCCGCTTTTCAATTTCTTCTGAATGGATTAATTTGTAAGCACTTTGCGCTGTCCAGATGCCCTTCCTATTTGATTTCCATGTTAAAACATCAGGGCCTTCAGAGTGAAATAAAGGAACCTGCATAATTTGATTGACAAAATCTGGACTAAAAATGGATTCAAGGAGGGAATAATTCCATCTCCTTGGATTGTTGAGCCAAAGCTCATTAACTTTGATTGGAAGAGCTTGATCAAGAGCCTCTTCTTTAATATAAAGATGGATAAAGTTCCAGTTAGGACACCATGGTTGATTCCAAATGGAAATATTTCCATCAAATAATTGCCATTGGACAGCTTTGATAAGGATGTCTCTTACCTTAAGGATGGAGTCCCAAGTCCAAGATTTTGCTCCATGATTATTAGCTTTGCAGTATGAAGTATTTGGAAAGTACTTACCTTTTAAGATCTTTGCCCATAGAGCATCAGGATTAGATATCATTCTCCATGCTAAACCTGTAATCAAAGCCATATTCAATGTTGACAGATCTCTGAAGCCAAGTCCACCTGCACTTTTAGGAATACAGAAATAATCCCATGCTGTGAGACAAAGAGGTTTTTTATTATGGTCAGGGTTATTCCCTTTCCACCATAAATGCCTAATTATAGCAGTAAGCTCTTTAGTCAAAGGTTTTGGGAGAAGAACATGAGACATATAATATATAGGTATAGAGGAAAAGACAGATTTTATAAGAGTGAACGCCCTGCATGCGAGATAGTGTTAGCCTTCCAGTCACTGAACTTCGATTTAAATTTGTTTTTTAGAAAAGCATAAACTTTGGATTTTGGAATGTGGGCTGTAAAAAGAGGATGACCTAGATGCATGGATTTGTGATTCATTTCTGAAACCTGAAAAATATTTTTGATAGCATCCTGTATATCACAAGGAGTGTTAGAACTGAAAATGATAGAAGACTTGTTCCAATTAGGAGTTTGGCCTGAATCTGCACAAAACGATTCTAGAATTCCTTTGATGCATATAGCCTCTTGAAGGATTGCTTGCCCACATATCAACACATCGTCTGCAAATAACAAGGAGTGAATGGGTGGAGTATTTGGAGCTAATATGACTCCTTGAAGATTACCGTCTGATATTGCATCTCTTAACCTGCAAGTCAGTTCATTGATGGCAGCAATGAAAAGATACGGAGATAAAGGACAACCTTGTCTTATGCCCCTGGAACTTTTGAAAGATCCATAAGCTTGCCCATTGATAATAACAGAGAAAGTAGGCCATTCTATGCAAGCTGCGATAAGATCAATGAAATGATCATTGAAACCAATTCTTCTAAGAGCAAATTTAATAAAACTCCATTCTAACCTGTCAAAAGCTTTTGCAAGGTCTAGCTTAAGCATAAAAGCACTGGTAGCCCATTTCTTTTGATGAAAAGAGTGAATGATTTCATGGGCTATAACAATGTTTTCGGAGATCCTTCTACCTTTAACAAAAGCAAATTGAGAATCACTAATGCAGTCTGGAAGGTAACGCTGCATTTTGAGGGCAAAAGATTTGGCAATTATTTTATAGATAACATTACAAAGACTAATAGGTCTATAATCAAGAGGTGAAAGACAAACAGACTTCTTAGGAATGAGAACGATATTAGTTTTCTTAAGATAATCTGGTAAGCTCTCATTGTCGTAAAAGGCCCTTACCATATTATATATATCATCTCCCATCCAGCTCCAAGCAGCTCTATAAAAAGCGACATTGACTATTATCAGACGTTGGACCCTAGGTGCATCCAATGAATTACTCACTATTGTCCACAAATATAGTGTCCATCTAGTTTTATCCTAAGTCAAACTTTTTGTCCTTGGAACCAAGGAGGAGGTCGTGGAAGACGCGGAAGCACAGGCGACGCTTGCTGGCGAGGACGCCGCGGACGGCGGCGTGGCTCCATCGGCGGATCATAGCCTCGAGCGCGTCCCACTCAAGGCACTGCACGCAGCCGATGCTGAGGCACTCGACACCTAGGCGGCGCAGGAAGGTGGTGACGGCCGGCTTGCGGATGGAGGCGTACACCTACGTGCACTCGCTGCCGTACTTGCCGTAGCGATGGCAAAGAGGTCGGCGACGGCATCATCGAGGAGGAGGTCGATCTCGCGGATGCTCCGCCGCCTCCACCTCTACGGCCAATCCGTCCATGGCTGGGTTGATTACTCGCCTCCTCCTCCTCCTCGATCCGAAGCAGAGCTCGCTGACTGGCTGGCTGCCGCGGCGGCACGAATCCGCTGCACGTGTGGGCGCGCGCATGGATGGCGAACGAGGTGGAGGCAGCGTCGGAGGGGGCTAGGATCATGGCGAAAAGAAATAATAAGTGGAACCGAAAAGAAATGAGGACCTCCCACAATTCTTTTAAGAGTTTAAACAACAGAGTATTAGTGATAAATGAAGGATCAAATTTAATTTTACTCCATGGAATCTCAGCACACCAAAACTTATGATGGAATGATAATAATAACTCAAAAGTTTGTTTTATATTTCACTTCACACATCAATATCAGAGTAAAGCAGCATGACAGATTAACTGCCCAAACTATATTTATCATAGCTGGTAAGGTACATCTACTACCTCTCTACACCAAAAATAATGTAGATGGCACTACGGAATACATGGCTATTAATTTCATATGTTCAACTGAAGAAGTCATCTGTACTGACACTAAGAAATGCCTCTTCGTTTAGATAAACAGAGTAACTTCAACATAAGTGATACTGGACACCAATTCATAGTTCATAGCAGCTGTAAACTTGCATATTAACAAATTTGTTCTCAAAAAGCATGCATGGATAAATGAATGAATGGTAATATGTAATCAGTGCACTGTCTAAATAAACATACGCAGCCACCAGAACATGAACCCTCCCAAAAGTATAGAACATAAACACTTGGATCCTCGCTGCTAGGACATGTAAAGCATAAATATGCTCAATACACCTATTAAAAATAGAAAATCAGTGTCTACATATCTTCCTATGCATATACAAAAGGTCAAACCTGTGCAATGTGAGATACGAACCGAATGCAGTTGAACATTACAAATGCAGAGTATGATAAAAATAAACATCTGCAGCCTTGAGAATTCGAACTCTCGTTGCTGTACTGCTTAACTACTATCGTGCGCACCAGGCGTGTACCTGTAATCTGGTCCAGCCCTCAAGTAAAACCTGTTAACACTATAGCTTGTTGATTTTGTCTTTTCTTTTTCAATCTCATAAAAACAGTATTGATATCAGCTAAACAGAATCAGTTAGCCATTATTTTTTTTCACTGCAAGCATTGTCTCAAAGGAAGCGCATCCTACCGGGCTATTTGAGGAAACAGGTCCATGATGTCCTTCATTCGCTAGTGTTCTCTCTTCTCTACATCAGTCCCAACACCAAGAAATGACAGCCAGCATGCTGCGTGCCTCAGTTTCAACTGATTGTAGAAGAATGTGGTCTGTTATATTCAAAAGTCAACAGATTAAATCAAATGGGGTTCAGATTAGCTATTCAAAATTCAACAGATTAAACAAATGTGGTTCATTTTAGCTATTCAGGGAAAAATGAAAATGAATGAAGCAGGTATCAGATATTATAATTTATGCCAAAATTCTTGATGAAAAACGCATAAAAATTAGGATTATGGAACTGCATTGAAAAGTCTAGGACCAGTCTAACATCAGATATGTTCATTTCATTTTAGGGGTTTCCTTGCTTGAATTGGACACAAATTCACAATTTATTTCAGAATCCTATTTACTTAAAATCCCAATTTTCCTACTTGAGAAAAAGTTCCCATCCCTAATGCAAGTGCCAAGCTCGCTGTGGTGTCATTCCACTTCGTGCAACACCTGAGCTGTTGGTGAACAGGAAAAGGTCTGATATCTCTAACAAAAAGTAATGGCATCATCTGAAGGACACCGTGAATGACTTGACTTGGAAAGATAACATGAGAACTCAAATCAGGAACACTATTTTTAAGGCAACAATAATGAAGGACTAATTCACATATATCTCACTTCATCTTAGACCAAGAATACTATTCCTAGGACAATACGGATGGGAGAATGACTCATACAACACTATTTCTAAGGCAGGACCCATGGAAGACTAATTCATAGAACACTATCTCTAAGGAAAAAAAACAGTAATCATTCAGAAAATGGATCTCTATGTGAATGATGGGACATATAGCCCTTGTCGCTTATTCGCTAAACCTATGTCCTGAATCAGCCCATCCCAAGCAGTTGTGCACATCATCAAAACTGAAAAAACAAATGAAAGTATAGAGGGAGATTCAGATATGGAGGACAGGAAAAATAGTTACAGACCAGGGAGAAAGAAGGGGCTTTTCTTACCTGGAGTTTCTTGAGTTGGTAGAGCACATGCCACAGCAAGTACTTCTGGTCATCTTCAGGATCTTGCATCCAGATTATATCACTGAAACAATAATGGGTTTCTTTCGTTGCAAGAGTAGCGAAAAAATTAGGAAAGAAGCTGCTAATCTAGATTCAGCAAACAAAAAAAAAATCCTAACCTTCTGTGCAAACAACGAATTATAAGTATTTTTATAAATAGTGGACCATTTCTAGGTAGATCTCCTCAACCTTCAACAATGAACATGCCACTGTCTTGGACAAATTAGTAGCAAACTGATCATAAGTTTATATATAAGAAAAAAATGAACAATGTCAGGAACACGGGGGATCACATTATGGACATATGCTTGAATTTCTGCTGCATGAAAACATGAATTCCCCAGCATATTTATTTCAGTGGCATCAATATCGACTTCAGACCTACCACCAAAAATTGATGCATCCTGAAATTTGTTGTCAATGGTGCTTCTACTCATTGATCAGATTTTTGTAGTCACGTTGTCACTGAACTAATTATATGAGCAAAAAAAAAAAAAACAGAATATGAGGCATGCTTTGATGGCTGATGTTTGTCAGACATCTGTGCATATGTCTCTATCTCCCTTTGCATTTTCGGCTCTTTAGAATCCACAATATATGTAGTTGTGCAATAGATTCCACCTGACGGTGCTCGCCGTTGGAGGTGTCTGTAAGGCCCACGAATGGAGTTTTACCCCACACATTTTCGATGGCCCCATATACCCTGCACCACAGATGATATTTTCTCTGAAAACTTGTTGATCATACTACCTATACCTGCCTAACCCAGTCAAATAGGGAAAATAAATCGCAAACTAATGTCAGTATATAGTATTCAGTCTGATTGACATGCACAACAAAAGTAAAATTATATAGTCCATATATCCGCCATGTATCGGCTCATATATCCGCCATGTAAGTCATCTAATAAAAAGCCAGGACGAACATTGGTAGCCAAAAAAAAAAAAATCCGCAACACATAACCCTCATACTTAGATCAGATAGAATTATTGTGCACATTTATATCACTCTAAAAAAGTAAAAAGTAGCTATGAGAGAGACCACAGTAAATATAGCTGACAGATCAATACCATAGATATATCATACCATAGATATATCAGATAGAATTATCCCCGAGACAATCAATACCATAGATATATCATACCAAAAGCTAGCATTCAACATCCCAAATAAAAGCATTCAACACCATCTGGATCGATGCAACAGCTAGCTAGCAGGTATTGCTACTTGGAAGCAAACTACAGTAATCAATCACAGCGCGGATTTATTGAAGAGACCATGCATGCAAGTCCAACCCGTCACTTGTCCGCCAGGTCCGCCAGCAGCACTTTGATCAGCTCCTGGTCCAACTTCATCATCAGCATCAGCTTCTGCTTCCCGAACTCGGCATCCAGCGTGCTAGCCTTGTCATCGCTGATCATGCAGAACCTCCTCTCGAGCTGCAAGCCCGGGTACATCTTCTCAACCTCCTTCATCCGCTCACCAAGGCATGGGTACAGCTCACACATTTCGGCAAAATCCCTCGGATTCGCCGGCTGGACCTTGTGCGGCGGCGGAGCCGTTTTCTTGGGAGCGGCGGCGGCGGCGGAGGGGGCCTTGCGCGGCGGCGGAGGGGGAGCCTCCTCCGACGACGACGAGTCGTAGCCGTGCTTGGGGGCCATCGCCGGAGCTAGGGTTTGGGCGGGGCCGGTCAGGGGCGGTGGAAGGAATTGTTTGGGCGAGTCTCTCGGAGGATGAATGAACGACTCGTCGTCGCTTATTGCGTATATATATAGGAAATTAAACTACAGAATTCCAAGAGATCGTACTCCGGCGTGGGTGTCGCTTTGATTTGCATGCAAGCTAAGTTAAATGCATATTGCTCCCGCCCGCGTGCTCAAATCAAATCACAGATCGAGGCATGAATGCAGCAGAGACTTTGGGGCCGTCGACCGACCAGTTGTGGGCATGCATGCACCATTCCGAGGGCGCGTCGCTCGCAACGCACGTCTGTGTTTTTTCCGATGCGAATAATTATGTTACGGATCAACTGCTCTCCTTGGTATTTGAGCTAGCTAGCGGAGGCTAAAACGATTTATTTTGTTTTTATACTTAGCAGAATATATGAGGCTGTTGCTTTCATGTAGGATCTATTGTCAAATACTCCCTCCGGTAAACATATTAGAGGACGTGCTACCTCCGCGAGCGATTTCGCAAAAGAATTCGTTCTACCTCAGCCAGGGTACGTGCGGACGTTTTTGCCCTTGCACTCTTCCGTTCCCGAGACTCGTTGCTTTGGCTTCCGATGCGCTACATTAATTCGCACGACATCCCAACAGACGCGGAGGCGAGCAGTCTGCTCGGAGAGCGCCGAAGGAAAATAAAGGCCGCGCGTGAGCAAAAATTGCGCGGCAGCGAACCAAACGTTAGCAGATCCGGACGAAACGTGAGGAAAATATGCGCGCCAGCGAAAAACTTGCACGAAAAAACGGTCTCGAGCGCCAGCGAGCGAAAAACTTGTGCATTCACGCCGCGAACGAGCCACGGGAAACAGGTCCACGCGCCACGAACGGGAATCCCATGAGGCGATGCCATGCAAAATCGGCAAAAAATTGTCGCAAAGCGCGAGCATGGAATTCGAACCGAGACCCGCCGCGATAGCCAGTTGATAGGAGTAGGACATTCGTTTAGAAGCAGCTTCAAGATGTATTTAATAAGGGTAAAGATGGAAGATTAGACCAAAATTAATTTCATCTTGGTATGCTAAACCCTGTCCAAAACGTCCTCTATTTCTATACCGGAGGGAGTATATAACAGTATAGATTTCGTTGCAATAACTGAATACTTTGCAGCATTGTTTTCGAAATATGTCATCAACTTGTAAGTCCTGAGATATCTTGTGGGTATCAAAGTTTGAGTCATTACCGGTTGTATTTAGTTGTTGACCCATATCTGCACCAGCTGCACCAGTTAAGGGAAATTTCATGTGTCATTAACCTTAACAGTAACTAGTTATTGTGCCCGTGCGACACGCCCGTGTGAATATTTTCCACGCAACGTAATTTGAGGTGATTATGTGACATCAAGGTCAAAAGAATTAAAAAAATGTATAATTATATTGTTCAAATAGACATTGAAATTTTGGACTAATCAAGCATGCTTCTCAATGACAATAGCTAACAACAAACCTAATTAAACGTTGACCAGGAATCAACTATCAACAAGTTTAAAAATTTTCATCAATAACAACTTCTTTTATCTCATTCATCCGTCTCGATCAGTTGCGGCTGGTGCTTCTTAAATGAAAAGGCAGTGCACCTGCCCTTTGTCCTTCCAAAAAAAAAAAACATCTCCTTTTCATTTCTAAGCACTACAGACTTGAGTTATTTGGGTACACGTACCAGACCACCAGCTAGAGAAACTGGTGCTGTCCAACAGAAACATCAGAGACTAAAATGAAAAAATAACCAAGCTCACCCCAAGACTACAAATAAAGATACAAAGCTCACCCCAATTAGGTGGATTGCAATAAAAGGAAGGCTGCAAAACATTAAAAAAACATCATCTTCAACAGCAATAAATTGTCTGGACAATATTTTGAAGTTCATACATTAATAAGTTTTCTGACAATACGAAACAAATCCCATAGTGTTCCCTGGAAAAGGAAAAGAATGTTCTGGCTCTAGTGATAAACAGGCTCTCTGAAACTAATATATGCAAATACCAGCTGTTTGTATTTCTTTATCCAAAAATTATATTAGAAGTGCTCATGGAAAAGCTTCAAGTGAACCGCTGCGAATAGAAGCAAGGGAACAGCTGAAGCATATTTATTTCAGCATTTCTACAAAT
This sequence comes from Eragrostis nindensis, assembly GCA_012490785.1. Lineage (NCBI taxonomy): Eukaryota > Viridiplantae > Streptophyta > Magnoliopsida > Poales > Poaceae > Eragrostis > Eragrostis nindensis. Next base: position 44,921 of record JAAXCT010001104.1, on the reverse strand, counting down.
AAAACACTCATGTCCAACTCAATCTATCCAAGTTCCGTTCTTCTTCAGTACACCAAGGCCCGACTTCTCTGTAGACTGTAGTTGTGGTTCGTCCAACTCAATCAATCCAAGTTTCGTTCTTCTTCAGCACACAAGAATCACAAGATAGTAGGCAAGGTGTCTGCTCCATTTTTTTTTTTAAAAAAAGAAACAAAATTGATGAAAGCCGTAACTGTTAGAAAGAACTGAAGTAGCCCTGATATGCACAAAAATGTTCAATGAATGCTGCTTGGAGCCTGAGCCCGGAGAGGCAAGCAGCAGGCTGATGCTACAACGATTTTCTAGCGAAACATGACAGCAAGATTATTCCACATCATTTCAATTTTAAAGTGAACACATTGTCACACATCATTCTAGCAAACAACGATTTTCTCGCATCAGAATTTCTTATCAGTTGATCGTTAAAACAAACAACTTAATTACTCATCCAAGTGCCAACCCAATTTCACAAGTTTATTTTTTTTTATCAATGTAGGCTCCTGAGACAAGGGTCACAGTACAGTACTAATGATCCTAGACTGAAAGGTCATAATGGTCTTAAGACTTAAGGGCCACAATGCAGTATAAATGCACATGTTTCACAACTGTAAACTCATAGCCACCACTTTCCCAAGCATTCAAAAAAGGAAATAAATCATCCAAATCAACTATTAGCATCGATTAGTACTTCTACAGAAGCTACAGCTGTGAGGACAAAAAATGTCATGGAAATGAACTAACTCTCCTAAAAATGAACCCGATACCCTACAAAACGCTGATGATGAGCATCACTACTTTAGAGCATGCATCACTATGTCCAGGGAAAACATCATAAGAGAAGTTGATAATAAATGTCCCCAGATAGACAGAAGGCCTAGCTATATTTTAAATGGTAAATTGAAAAAATTGATAATCAAGGTAATAGGCAACTAAGAGATTTATTCACACTTCAACAGCTCACACCGTGTTGAAACTGATAAACCAATAGAGGAAAGGTACGTTAATAGAAAACTGTAGTTGATAAGAAGGCAAATAAAACAAATTTAAATTTTAAATGGTAAATTGAACAACCAATATTGGTGCAGAAAGTAGGTAAATCTAAAAAGGATCACCGATAATTGCAGAAAGTGAAAAGATCTTGTTTCTTATCCCTGTATGAATAATGCAATAAAAAAATTTATTACCTACAAAAGAATAGACGCCAACTTGGTCCAAGCATACATCAACCAAATTTAAGAAAGAGTTAGGACTGGCGCAAAAAAAAAAACGCACGCTTATATGTGCAAAGCAAACAAAATAAAAGGATCAGAAACAAATTAATGGAAGGACAAGAAGGATCAGAAACGCACTGGTATGAGCATGGGCCAATGGGCCCAGCCCAACCCGCAGGCGGCAGCCCTCCGCGCTAGGGCTGCCGTCCTTGCTCTGCCGCCGCCGCCAGGAGGGCGGCAAGGTGGGGCTGCGGCTCCACCTTCCAAAAGTTGCTAGATGGAAAGTCATGTCGGTTTAGGATTGTTCAGATTGTTTAGGACAAGGATTTGTTAAAGATAGGAAGGAGTCTATTTGAGTTAGGAAAGTAAGAGTCCAATCGGGTTAGGAGTAGGAGTTGAGTTTGCTTGGGAGTCAAGTTGTCCACCCTCATATATATGAGGGGCATTGTAATCTGAACAATCAAGAAAGAAGTAAGGGTTTATTCCCTCTTCCCTCTCTCTCTCACAGCCGCCGCCGCCGCCCCTGCCCTCCTGCGCCCGCGCCCCCTCTCTGCCCTAGCCGCCGCCCTCTCCTCCTAGCCGCTAAGGGGCTGCTGCCCCACCATTGTTCACAACACCTGGTATCTAGAGACCGGGGATCCTCGGCCGCTGCGATGACGAAGGGCGACTCCGCCACCACGGCTGACAAGGACGCCGCCGCCGCCGACGACATCAAGGCCTTCTGGCGGACGTTCAACACGTTCCGCGAGAGCCTCCACCGCGACATGCAGCAGCTCTCCACCAGGCTGGACTCCATCAACATCACTGACAAGGTAACTTCCCTAGAGGCCACCGTCAACAAGCTCATCGGATTGTTGAGCCAGCCGGGTGCTGCGACCACCCCGGCGGCCACTCAGCCCACCGAGGAAGATCGGCGCGCCCAGGAGGAGGCGCCGCGCCATGATGCTGCCATCAAGGCCGCTCGCAACGCGGTCGTCAACATCTACACTGCCGCCAACATCCCCGCTACGGGGGATTTCGTCTCCAACATCGCCCAGCACGCCTTCGACTCCGTCAACACCACCGTGGCAGCCACAAGTCGCCCCGGGGCGGCTGTCCAACCTCCTCCCGTGACTGGTCCAGGTGTCGGGGGTTCTACATCAACACCGCGCCCGACAGCCAGGCCGTCATCAGCTACCACAAGCTCTCCTTCCCCACCTTCGACGGCAAGGACGATCCGCTGCCATGGCTTAACCGCTGTGAGCAGTTCTTTGTCGGGCAGGCGATCCCCAACAACGAGCGCGTGTGGTACGCTTCCTACCACATGACGGGAGGCGCCCATCAATGGTACATGCGCATGAGCAAGGAGCATCCTACACTCTCCTGGCCATCTTTCTCTCGTATGGTGAACGAGAGGTTCGGCCCTCCTACTCGCGCCAATCCCCTTGGCGAGCTGGCGACACTTCGGCGCACAGGCACGGTGGCGGATTACACCGAAAAATTCCTCACACTTGTCGTGCGTGCGGGGGATCTTTAGGAGCATCAGCAGGTAAACATCTACACTGCTGGTTTACAGGAGCCGCTGAAGACTGAGGTGGAGCTTGCCTGCCCCATTGACATGGAGAACGCCATGAGCTTGGCGCGCGCTTACGAGCAGCGCGCCAACATCCTCGCCGAGCACTCATAGCAGCAACAGCAGCAGAGGTCTACACCGCGCTCTACTACGACTACTGTTGACGGTGTTTAAGTCAATAAATTACCGTCAACATGTCGGTAAATAAAAGGGTAAATCACCAAAAATTCGGCAATGTTTTATTTATTAATAAAGTTCCACGAGTTTTGGATGATTTATGAGTGCAGGAGTAAATACAGAAGAAAAGGGCGTCTGTGGAGAGAAACACAGGCCGGCCGGCCACACTTGGCCCCTTCTGCTGTCGATCTTCGACCAGTGGGCTCCAAAGGCGTCCAACACTGAGAATAATTAAAGCCCAAGAGAAGAAATAGCAAACATTCTAGAAGATGGGCTACAATGGCCCTAAACTTGGCCCTTACTCCAATTCTGCCGACGCCAGGAGAAAACCGACCTTAGGACCGACTCCACCAAGCAATCAGGAGCGTCCAGAGAGAAGGCGGTCGCGAACCGACCCTGTGGACGGCCGGCCGGCCACACTACCAGGCCGGCCGTCCGACCTTAGCGGCGCCGCCTCTCCAGCTTCGGCCAGGGGGCCCCCACCGCCATGGAGAAGCTATAAATAGGACCCCCGGCCTCAGAAGCAACTCGCACCTCATTGAAGAATCCATTTACTCTTCTTGTTTAGTGTTAGCATTAGTTGGGAGTTAGAGTCAGAGTGTGAGCTTTGCTCAGGGTTCCGGAGTCATCTTCGGAAGTGTGGTAAAGCTCTCCTTGTATCTTTACTTTCTTTTGAATAAATAATATTATTATGGATATCTTTTCTTATTTATTTAATTCAGTAATTCTTTTGATTTATATTATTGCTCTAAGTAATTACTTCGGAAATATCTCTGTGTTGGATCCACGTCTGTGTAAGGTAGACTTACGTGAGTTGTCAGCTGGTTTATGCGTAAACAATTCATTTAAGTTTGTTAAGCATGGGTGGTCTGCCCTGTTAGCTAAGGGCAGATTATCTAGAGTAATTGCTTGTATGGTTCAAGGAATTATTCTAGACGCGAGTTTCCACCCAACCCCACGGAGGATGGTAGCCGCGAGTGTATGTGACAGCTGCACCGGTCTCTGTAATCCACCACGTGCCCCGATGCACATTGATATGACTGTTATATGATCTTGAGTGAATAATTGTAAATTATTAGATCGTTGAATATAAAATACTTAGGATGGATATATTTTAGGAATCCCTTTTCTCTACTCGTTGCTCTCCCAATCTTTTTGCTAATTAATCTTTTTCTGGGTTACTTCATGAGTGCCACCTTTATCAAACTATCAACGTTTGACGTGATTTACATACGATCGATTTAGACAGTACCCTTGAGGAATTTTCTACTAGCTTCTCTGTGGAAATTATAAATACGATACCCTGGAATACTCCATGGTGAAGTGCTACAATGGTGATCCGTGCGCTTGCGGAATAGAAATATTTAGTAGAGCATAAGAACCACCAACAAGCATTTCTGGCGCCGTTGCCGGGGAAGCTTAGCTAGAAAATTTCCTGTTTTTATTAAATGCTGTCTTAATCTCGTTTGTTTATCACAAACCTATCACACGCGTGATCGTTTAATCTTGACCCCTCTTTGGAAATAAAAGAAAATCCTATCGTGAGGAAAAGATAAAAACGTAACTGCCATGGCGATTGTTTCGCGGAAAGTTGTGAGGCCAGAGGGGACACCCGCAGGGAAGTCAGAGGTTGCAAAACCCCCTGCCGTGCCTCAAGGAAGAATATGCGTTGGTACAATGACCAACAAGTGGGGAGATACCTTCTGTTATCAATTCATCGAGAAGCTACGCCCCTCCGAAGTTGACGAATGGAAGAGTGACGATAACGGGCGAAATAAACAAGGAGGTTCCCAAGAAAGAGGAGAAACCAAAGAAAACCCGCACTCCGAAAAAGAGAGAGCCGAAGAAGACCGCCCCGAAGAAAAAGGAACCCAAGACAGCTCTCGCCAAGAAAGTGCGGAAGATTTTGTCCACACGGAAAATTTCAAGATGTCAACGCTCGACCGCTGGACAAAAGTAGAAGCGTCAAGGCCGTTAGGAAAAATCCAAAATAACTTTAATCCGAGACGCTAATTCACCTCGGACGGGAGGATTTAAACCGTCGTTATCCATGGAATAAAATTATTCGTTTTACTTTTGCGCCGCGCTAAATATAAATATATAAAAAAAATCTGGGTATTGGCCGGGACCCTTTGGGCCCCGGCCGACCCCACCTGTCATCACGTTGCTTTGTCCAAAGGAGCTGCATGGGACGAACAGGTGAAGCATCACGCGCAGGAAAAAGAAGAAACAAAGTGGGCACTTGGACCCGCCGGCCGGCCCGACGGACCCACCGGCCGGCCATCTCCGGTCACCGCCGTGCGCCACCGACGGCCTGCGCCTGCTGCACCTGCTCCCCTACGTTGTAGCATGTTCGAGCAATCGACGATAATGGAGGATGGCGTTCCATCTTCCTCCTATGCGAGCATGTGCACCGAAAGGCGCACTACAGCTCTCCACCCGACGCCACTCCTCCACCGCTGCCGTCCCGTCGCGAGGTGACGCCGGGGCCCGCCGGCCGGCCCACCGTGTCCGCCGGCCGGCCACTCCCGGCCTCGCCTCGGCGCCCGCACGCGCCCATAAATGGAGGCCGGCGCCTCCGTGTTTCCTCGCACCACAGCTCGACGAGCTCTTCTTTCTCCCTTGCTTAAAACCTCCTAATCAAGCAATTAGTGATAATTAGGTGATAATAATAATAATAATAATAATAAAAAAATGTGTGAGTTTTTCTGCTTTCTTCCTGCTGAGTGGTGGTCCTTCTAAACCCCACCTTGAACGACTAACCCCTGAACGACTAACCCTTGAACAGCTAACCCGCTAATTTTTATTCACTATTCCCTTCGGGTATCTGCTGTCTAATCATTTGTGCAGGTCATTATGAGCTTCTTCACTTCGCTCAAGAGGAAGGTTAGTAGCAAGAGTCGTGGCAGCAGCTCACACTCGGGGTCCGATGCTGGAACACAGCAACCACCAGAACCACTGAACGTGGAGCCGGTCGGCCCGATCGTGCGCTATATGGAGTGCGAGCAGCACATTGTGGCACACAACGAGGATGAAAGGAACCGCATCGCCGGGTTAAGAGACCGTGAGTTTCAACACTCACGTGTTTTCGACCCTCAATTCCTCACCGACATCGGCATCAAAGAGGATTTCGACCAAGCTCTCAGGTACACAGGCCTTACTGACTTCTCTAATACCTTTGAGCTAGGTGCAAAGTGGCTGTCTATTGAGTTCTTGATCACCTTGCAAATTGTCCCTGATAAAACCATAGCACGTACACGAATACAGTTTCGCTTGTTTAATCAGGAGTTTGACTTGCCGTTTAATGACATGAGTGATTTGTTGGGCTTCGAGCGTAGTGGGCAGACCGCTCTAGACAAACTTAAAGGTTTTAACGAACTCACCTTCTGGATTAAAATATCTGGGGAAAACGGAGTGCACCGCCGCACTGGCGAAATTCATAACCTTCCCTAAGAATCTTGCATCATTGGTGTGGTTTCGTCTTGTCACCCCGTCATGAGAATAGGGCTGTCACCAGAATTGATCTGTGCTACCTTTATGCTATGGTAAAGAAGACTAAAATCAACCCTCTGCTTTATGTGCTTAATCATTTGTTGAGTGTGACGTTTACTTCAAGTGCTCCTGTCTTGTTCACGTCGTACATCACTAGAATTGCACGAGGCTTAGGTTTGTTGCACCAAGCACGAGTAGCCTTCTTGCCTGGGACCCAAGTGTTAATTAGGTTCGATCACTTTCGCCAAGCCCACATGATCAATAGAATAGCTGAGGGGCGCTACCGCATGGTTTACCATGGGTATAGTACAGAGATTGAGTTGCCCGAGCTGAGGCTTGGGCTCTACCGCACCAAGAGCTTGACCATCGACCTGAGGATAGCCGAGCCAGCCCGCCACAGCGTAGCCGAGGGACCCGTGACCCAGCTGAGAGCCAGGAATGCAGGAACCACCGCTGGACCCTCTGCTGTACCCTCTGCTGGACCCTCTGCCGGACCTTCAGTTAGACCTTCCGCCGCACCTTCTGCTGCACCCAGAGCTGAGAGCTCAGGGTCACACCACTGCGACCCAGACACACGCAGCGACTCACCTGCTTGGCCGCCCCCACAGGGTGTGCAAGGGATTCACCAATCCCACTATCCTCCCGGTGGCCATGCAGCTGCTGGGGGAGTGCAGTTTCAGCCGGGAGTGCAGTTTCAGCCTAGCCCATACCCGCAGAGCTCTCACGCTCCACGATTTATGGGCGACCCACACATGGGACCCTCCCACTCAGCTAGGTTTGCACCCAACTGGAACTACTGGTACCTCGAGCAAGAAGTTGCGCAGCTCCAAGAAACCATGCATGACACCGCCAACCTCGTGACCGACCTCCAAGGTCAGGTCTACTACCAGGGCGGTAGGATAGATGACACGTATAACCTCTGCCAGCAGATCGCCTCAGGCCTGAACATCGATACCTCCCAGTCCCAGCAGCAGCAGTACGGGCCCCAACCCGTACCACAGCCTGAGGCACAGCCACCACCTGAGCAGCACACTGGCTCTGTTCCCTTCTTTGACCCGCCTTCCCAGGGGGAATGGGACCCCTGGATAGCTTCTTACCGCTAGGTTTGGGTCAAGCTTATGCCTTGCAAAGGCCTAAGCTTGGGGGGGGGGGGGGGGGGGGGGGGGGGAGTTTCGGAGTTTTATGTTGTTTGTCTGTCTTGCATGTTGTTTCACCTTGCTCGACCTCGCATGACCGTCAGTTGTATCAGTCGTTCGTCTGTTCTGCAGTTTGATTTATTTTCTTTTAAAAAAATTAATAATAATAATAATAATAATAATAATAATAATAATAATAATAATAATAATAATAAACGAGTTTGTTTTTTTCTATAGCCGAAATCTTGGTCGTTCTACCCACACGTAAAGGATATGATGAATAGTTGCTCTATTAGTTTGCTGCTTGTATCTTTTATACGATTGCTACTCCTTGTATATTTAAGTAAGATGTAACCCGGCATGGTCACACTTCTAGTATTACTATGTCTGTGTGAGTAGCACCTGGTTTACCAAGTCTAGGCATTGACTTGCATGATATGACTGCTTTGGGTTGAGTTAGCATGCTTCTGCAATAATAGTCCAGAGATGTTTTAATCTTTATAAATGCTGCAACTAAAACCCTTTATATCTTACACTTCCCCTGTGAGGAATCATTTACCTACCAGAGCCATATACTGCAAAATTTATAAAAAAACAAACCCCACTCTTAGCTATCTTTTATATATTGAGTTCGGTTAAATGTTGATCTCTCGGAACACTGCTCTCTTTATGTCAGTCATCCTTCTTCTGGGAATATGAGAAATTCATTACCACTCATCCTTCAAAATTCTTTTGTCTTCCTTCAAGAGATCAAGAAAATTCGAAAATTATTGTTTAGGCCATCTAAAAATCTTCCTCACACTCTGCATTACAGGAGTTAAAAAAAAAACTCCCGTAATGCGCAGTAACGATTTTTATAGAGGTGGTGGCCATCCTCAAAATTTCTCTTGAGCTAAGAAGACAGAAAAATTTATGAGTGATTTCTCTTCCCACATTTATCATTGGACTGATTATGAAGAGTTGCTCTGTTTCCTTGAGATCATCCTTTAACCTTACGAAACATATGTGAAGGATATGTGTTGGCGTTTCTTACGCAAAAAGATTAAATTCAATCTCCGCAAGCGCACGGAACACCATTGTAGCATTTCACCCGGGAGTATTCCAAGGTTATCGTATTTATATTTTCCACAGGGAAGCAGGGATAAGAATATCGTGAATTGACAAAGAAACATCTATTATTTATAACTTGCAAACTAAACCAAAGCAGGGGTAAAGATGAAAGATATGATGGGTGGCAACCAAACACACGCAAGGATTCCATATGAAGATAAAGAGATAGAACTAGTCAACTGGGAGGACAACGAGAAGAAGGGTATCAGCCTAGGGGTTACAAATATCTATTTAAGCTTTCATTACAGATACATTCAAGCGCATCGGGGCACGGCCGCCGCCAAGACACGCAACTCGGGAACTAAGTTCAACGTATCCAGGCAACGGACCGCGTCTAGGCCCTACCTGTCCAACCCGGACGTGGTGGATTACAGAGACCGGTGTAGCTGTCACATACACTCGCGGCTACCATCCTCCGTGGGGTTGGGTGCACACTCACGCCTAGGAATAATTCCTTGAACCATACAAGCAACTATCCTAGATAACTTACTCCAACGTAAAAGAGCAAGCCAACCATGCATAACAAATCTATGTGGATTGTGTAAGCATTTACGGTGCAAACAACCCATGCAGATAGACCTATCATACACAGACGTGGAACCAACACAAGAATTTCTCTATAATTATCACTTAAATAAATAAATGTAAACTAAAAGAAAAACTAAAATAAATAAATGAGAAAATAAATAAATAGGAAAAAATAATTATATTAACTAATATCAAAAAGAAAAGATACAAGAGAGCTTTACCCAATATCCGAAGAAAACTCCGGAACTCCGAGGGAAGCTCTCACTTCTACTCTAACTCCCATGACCAACTAGCCTACTCTAAACTACACAAGTGGAATGATCTTCCATGAGAAAGAGCGTGACCCTACATTGGATCTTCTCTTCTCAAGTGTGATGGTGCAGGTTGGAGTGAGGGGAGGGGTCCTCTATTTATAGTGGAGTTGCCTTGGGAGAGTGGAGAAGGTCTTGGAGCATTTCATGGAATATTCCCTTCTTGCCGACGTCCCCTGGCTTGGCCGGCGCGTCAAGTGGCTTGTCACCGACTCTGGAACCGACTGGAGGAAGATTGAGGCGGTTGGAGACTAAGTTGGGCCGGCCGGCCAGGTGTTTGGGCCGGCCGGCCAGCTTTTTTCTGATTTTCCTCCAATTTTGCGCGAGGCATAACTCTTGCTCCTGAACTCCGAGTTGGATGATCCAAAAGCCCATTTTGACTATCTTGACAAGGGCTTTGACATGGAGGGATCAAATTTATGATTTGAATAATTATTTCTTGATGTCCAAGTCATTCCTTATTTCTTACGTCGAATGTCGTCGAGATGTCCGAACAGGACCTTGTTTATCTTGTGCTTTTTGTATATTTACTTTTTATCCATGAGTATAAGCACAATTGCACCAATATTCCTATGTACCTTGCAAAACAAGATCACATCCAAAACTTGTGAAACTTTATTAGTTTAATGCATAAAACATTGGTGCATACCTTTTATTCGCCGATAAGTTGACGGTCATTTTATGATTTAATGGCCGTCAACACCTCCCCAAGCTTAAACTTTGCTCGTCCCGAGCAAACTCAAAACTTAAGTATCGGCGGATCAGTAGTTACAAAGAAAGCGCCCCATGGGTAATAAGGATGCAATAACGTACTCCCTAAATGGTGGTAAGTATACACGAGCACGGAATATTCACGAGTGTTGCACATGTGTGGGGCGTGTATGCTTCACCTTGTCATATAGCATTGAAGATTAGAACAGCACTTTTGGACGAGTCAAACAATTTTTAACAGGTGTATGTCCAGAGTTTTTATGTGCTGCAAGACAAGGTAAAAAAAATTCTCCTTTGTTTGGTTCACACTTCCCCTCTCCCTCTTATGAGGCTATTCCTACAAAGCTTCACTCATTCCTACCTTCTACTAGACAAGGCTTTTATATGGAGCTTGGTAAGGAATGCACAAATGTCATGCATATGTTGTAAAGCTAAAGAATAAATCTTAAGAGACATAGCAACTCCTTGTATTCCGGTCATAGGGAAAATTGTGATGGAGGGGGAGAAGATGAACTCACACTTATGGAAGGGGGTTTTGAAAACTTTGGTCCTTTTATTCTGCTCAAGATGTTTATGATAAGAACCATGTAGCCTTTTATTTTGGGATGCAACCATGGATCCTTTTTTTTTTGATATACTCCATGGTGCATGAGGCTATAACTTTTGCATGGTCCGTAAAAACATTTTGAAATATTCTTGAGCCCTCTTTTTTTTTTGAATGGACCAAAAGTTTTGCAAATGTAGGAAGATGCTTGGTCGATTTTCCAAACATTTTCCTCTTTTTTTTTTGGTGGAAAGAAAAACAAGAACACACGCGAAGGAGTTTATGACCGGAAAAATGAGTGCTTACTCTCAAAAGCATTTAAACCTTAACTAAACTCAACGCATGAGCAAATGGCTATGAGTGTGGTTTTTTCGAATATTTTTCATGATATGGCTCTGGTAGGTAAATAAATCCTCACAAGGGAAGTGTTCCAAAACGAAAGGGTTTTTAGGTACTTGCAGCAATTAAAATGAAAACATCTCTGGACTTTCACCATACTAAGAAATTGCAAGAAGTCCTAATCATGCCATATCATAATCCACAATGCTTAGACTTGGTGTGATGTATGCAACCCACGAAAATGTAGCAACACTAATGATGTGACTATGCTCGAGTATAAATAACACACATGTCAGGAGTAGAGGTTGCATCAATGCGACACAAGGGGAGCTATCATGTAACTAATCATCATTTCCTTTAAGTGCAGCATTCACCAATATTCTAGCATTTTATTCGAAACAGGGAGTATTTTATTGATCGATAGGGATACTTACGTGGGGGTTCCTCCCCAAACTTGAGTCTTCGCAAGACTTAAGCTTGAATAGGTCGCTTCCATTCTTCTTGTGTCTGCAAAAAGAATGAGGGTGATACAGGTGGCTAGCCCCTATTGGGCTTTGCCGAGAACCTAATTTTTTTTATATTTTTAATTTTTTTATTTTTTTTGAAAGGGAAAGGGCACAAATCAAGACGGGTATAACATCGTATAGAAGTACTTACCCTGCCGGTCCTTCCCCAAGCTTAGCTCTTGCAACCATGTGCAAAGCTAAGCGATTAAATCTTCATTTGAAGGTACTAGGTCTGCCTGGTTGGTTTCTCCTTCTTGAATTATGTGCCTTCCGTGTTGCCTGATGTACTTGGTTTGCTCTCAAAAGGATCCCTGTAATGGTTAGTACAAATCCATTCGTCTACAATCGACACATCTCTATAGTTCCATTGATCAACCTAGACACCACGTCTAATTCAATCAATTATGTGAGGAGAGCAGAGGAACTATACTCTCCTACTGTCACGAAGGTATCATAGAGGCATGTGTTTTTCTGTTGGCCAGACGGACATCGGGCATAGTCTAAAAAGGCCATAGACACAGAAGTGCCGTACCCAAGCAACAGAAAAAGAAGCAGGCGATTGATTTATGACCAACATCTCAACCAATACCCATGCACAAAAGAAACTTCAAGAGCAAGGGGTATGGTCAAAAAGATGCAGCATATTTTTATCAAAGAGCAACTCAATGTACTTTGCATTGATAAGGCAAAGAATCATTCAGGCAGCATTTTTTTATTTTATTATATTATATTTTATTTATTTTTTTTTGAAAGGAGTAGGTATATGACAAGGAAACAAGAAATACATACGTTACGTACCTGGCGGTTCCTCCCCAAGCTTAGCCTTTGCAATCGTATGCAAGGCTAAGCTATAGATTTCTTCATTGAACATCTTGGTTCCGCCACATATGGTTCCTTCTTCCTGTCATATAAATCCAACCTTTCTTGCAAAATCCCTGGCCTACGATTGGGCACTCGAGTTTTTTTTTCTTTTTTTTTTATAAATATTTTTTTTCAAAGCCCGAGGCCTATGATTGGGCACCCTTTTTTTTTATTTTTTTAAATGCAGCGGGGTGGGATGGAGGGGAATTAAATATGCAGATGGATTGGAAAGAAAACAATGCAGATGCGATGGTGATATGCTCAAACAAACGCAGGTGGATGCTTAGCATAGCAGCAAATTAATCATAAAAGATAATCAATGTCAATCACAGATATCTTAAACCATTGCTTCCCCGGCAACGGCGCCAGAAATGCTTGTTGGCGTTTCTTACGCAAAAAGATTAAATTCAATTTCCGTAAGCGCACGGAACACCATTGTAGCATTTCACCCGGGAGTATTCCAAGGTTATCGTATTTATATTTTCCACAGGGAAGCAGGGATAAGAATATCGTGAATTGACAAAGAAACATCTATTATTTATAACTTGCAAACTAAACCAAAGCGGGGGTAAAGATGAAAGATATGATGGGTGGCAACCAAACACACGCAAGGATTCCATATGAAGATAAAGAGATAGAACTAGTCAACTGGGAGGACAACGAGAAGAAGGGTATCAGCCTAGGGGTTACAAATATCTATTTAAGCTTTCATTACAGATACATTCAAGCGCATCGGGGCACGGCCGCCGCCAAGACACGCAACTCGGGAACTAAGTTCAACGTATCCAGGCAACGGACCGCGTCTAGGCCCTACCTGTCCAACCCGGACGTGGTGGATTACAGAGACCGGTGTAGCTGTCACATACACTCGCGGCTACCATCCTCCGTGGGGTTGGGTGCACACTCACGCCTAGGAATAATTCCTTGAACCATACAAGCAACTATCCTAGATAACTTACTCCAACGTAAAAGAGCAAGCCAACCATGCATAACAAATCTATGTGGATTGTGTAAGCATTTACGGTGCAAACAACCCATGCAGATAGACCTATCATACACAGACGTGGAACCAACACAAGAATTTCTCTATAATTATCACTTAAATAAATAAATGTAAACTAAAAGAAAAACTAAAATAAATAAATGAGAAAATAAATAAATAGGAAAAAATAATTATATTAACTAATATCAAAAAGAAAAGATACAAGAGAGCTTTACCCAATATCCGAAGAAAACTCCGGAACTCCGAGGGAAGCTCTCACTTCTACTCTAACTCCCATGACCAACTAGCCTACTCTAAACTACACAAGTGGAATGATCTTCCATGAGAAAGAGCGTGACCCTACATTGGATCTTCTCTTCTCAAGTGTGATGGTGCAGGTTGGAGTGAGGGGAGGGGTCCTCTATTTATAGTGGAGTTGCCTTGGGAGAGTGGAGAAGGTCTTGGAGCATTTCATGGAATATTCCCTTCTTGCCGACGTCCCCTGGCTTGGCCGGCGCGTCAAGTGGCTTGTCACCGACTCTGGAACCGACTGGAGGAAGATTGAGGCGGTTGGAGACTAAGTTGCCGGCCGGCCAGGTGTTTGGGCCGGCCGGCCAGCTTTTTTCTGATTTTCCTCCAATTTTGCGCGAGGCATAACTCTTGCTCCCGAACTCCGAGTTGGATGATCCAAAAGCCCATTTTGACTATCTTGACGAGGGCTTTGACATGGAGGGATCAAATTTATGATTTGAATAATTATTTCTTGATGTCCAAGTCATTCCTTATTTCTTACGTCGAATGTCGTCGAGATGTCCGAACAGGACCTTGTTTATCTTGTGCTTTTTGTATATTTACTTTTTATCCATGAGTATAAGCACAATTGCACCAATATTCCTATGTACCTTGCAAAACAAGATCACATCCAAAACTTGTGAAACTTTATTAGTTTAATGCATAAAACATTGGTGCATACCTTTTATTCGCCGATAAGTTGACGGTCATTTTATGATTTAATGGCCGTCAACAATATGCACATCCAAACCAAGCTCCACCATAATGACCATCTTTTGTAGCATTAGGTTATGAGCGATGTTTTGCAGGAAATAGCTTCCACAAAAGAGAGACAAAAAAAAGGCGAAGTGCAAAGACTTAAAGGAGAATTCTTGGAATTTTTCTTATGCAGCAAACAAAAACTCTGGACTTGTTATTTGCAAAATATGTTTAACAAAAACCTAATAATGCTGTTCTGCTTTTCAATGTCACATGACAAAGTAATCAATAAGCCCCACCGGATGTATGCATACTTGATGAATAAATCGTGCTGGTCTATGGATTACTTGCTGTCTTGGAGTATGCCGTTGTATATCAGATACCTGCAGGAAATTAATATTGATGCAACTCCTGATCCGCCGATTGCCTAAGTTTTTATTTTGCTCGAGGACGAGCAAAGTTTAAGCTTGGGGGGTTTGTTGACGGTGTTTAAGTCATTAAATTACCGTCAACATGTCGGTAAATAAAAGGGTAAATCACCAAAAATTCGGCAATGTTTTATTTATTAATGATGTTCCACGAGTTTTGGATGATTTATGAGTGCAGGAGTAAATACAGAAGAAAAGGGCGTCTGCTGTCGATCTTCGACCAGTGGGCTCCAAAGGCATCCAACACTGAGAATAATTAAAGCCCAAGAGAAGAAATAGCAAACATTCTAGAAGATGGGCTACAATGGGCCTAAACTTGGCCCTTACTCAAATTCTGCCGACCTCAGGAGAAAACCGACCTTAGGACCGACTCCACCAAGCAATCAGGAGCGTCCAGAGAGAAGACGGTCGCGAACCGACCCTGTGGACGGCCGGCCGGCCACACTACCAGGCCGGCCGGCCGACCTTAGCGGCGCCGCCTCTCCAGCTTCGGCCAGGGGGCCCCCACCGCCATGGAGAAGCTATAAATAGGACCCCCGGCCTCAGAAGCAACTCGCACCTCATTGAAGAATCCTTTACTCTTCTTGTTTAGTGTTAGCATTAGTTGGGAGTTAGAGTCAGAGTGTGAGCTTTGTTCAGGGTTCCGGAGTCATCTTCGGAAGTATGGTAAAGCTCTCCTTGTATCTTTACTTTCTTTTGAATAAATAATATTATTATGGATATCTTTTCTTATTTATTTAATTCAGTAATTCTTTTGATTTATATTATTGCTCTAAGTAATCACTTCGGAAATATCTCTGTGTTGGATCCACGTCTGTGTAAGGTAGACTTACGTGAGTTGTCAGCTGGTTTATGCGTAAACAATTCATTTAAGTTTGTTAAGCATGGGTGGTCTGCCCTGTTAGCTAAGGGCAGATTATCTAGAGTGATTGCTTGTATGGTTCAAGGAATTATTCTAGACGCGAGTTTGCACTCAACCCCCATGGAGGATGGTAGCCGCGAGTGTATGTGACAGCTGCACCGGTCTCTGTAATCCACCACGTCCGGGTTGGACCTAGCAGGGTCTTAATTATAGCGGGTGGTTCCTTATAGTGGTGGCCTTGGTTATCACTATGACACATCCGTGCCCCGATGCACATTGATGGTCTAGCGCTTGTTTTTTCTTTCATAAACAATGAAAACAAAATAAAAAGTAGAAAAATTAAAAACAACAAAAATAATAGGATTCCCGGCTATGCCCATTAGGGGGCTAGCCACTTGTATTATCCTCACTCTTTTTTGCAGTTCAAGAAGGAGGAGGAAGAGCCTGAATCAAGCTTAAGTTTTGCAAAGACTCAAGCTTGGGGAGGGCCCCCAGGTAAGAAGGAGTTCAACATTAGCTCGAGTCTTGCAAAGACTCAAGCTTGGGGAGGACCCCCATGTAAGTATTTCTAACTTTCTTAATAAATAAATAAACTCCCTTTTTCGAATAAATGCTAGAATCTTAGTGTTGTGCTACACTTAAGGGAAATGATGATCAGTTACAAATTAGCTTCCCATGTGTCGCATAGATGCAACCTCCACTCCTGACATACGTGTTATTTTTATTTGAGCATGATCACATCAAGAGTCTTAATTATTTCCGTGGTTGCATTTGTTACACCGAGTCTGAGCATTGTGGATTGTGATATGGCATGATTAGGACTTGTTGCAATCTCTTAGTATGGTTTCATCCAGAGATGTTTTTCTTGACATACGTGTTATTTTCGTCCAGAGCATTGTGGATTCTGATCTTTAATGCTATGTGACAAGGTGAAAGTATATAAGCCCCACGAATATGCAACACTTGTGAATACTTTCGTGCTCTTGTATCTTTACCACTATTTAGGGAGTATGTTGTTGCATCTTTATTACCCATGGGCACTTCTTATAAACTACTGATCCGCCGGTATCCTAAGTTCTGAGTTTGCTCAGGAAGAGCAAAGTTTAAGGTTGGGGAGGTGTTGGCGGTCATAAAACCATGTTTTAACCACCAACTTACCGGTAAATAAATGCATGTCACCAAGATTCTGTGCATAGTAGATAGGATTAATGCTACTCCACAAGTTTGGTGAATATTTGGATGCAGGAGGGAAATATGGAGGAAAGTGGGCCCAGCCGACAGAAAACACAGGCCGGCCAGCCCCACCATAGGTCGGCCGGCCCCACAAGGTGTCCCCAGGCCTCGGCATTCTCCAGTGGGCTGCAAACAGGCCCACAACGCAGAATCAAAAGCCTATTCAGAAGAATTCTACCGACGTTCTAGAAGGTGGGCTGTTTGGGCCTCAACTTGGCCCTCACTCCTCTTCTGCCGCCCCCACGAAGCCATCGACTGGACAACCGCCATTAGGAGAGCATCAGGACCGTCCAGGGCGAAGGCGGTGGCCAACCGCCACAATGGGCTGCCGGCCGGCCCCCCTACTTGGCCGGCCGGCCTAACTTGGCGGGCCCGGCACTCCAGCTTTGGGCATAAATACTCCCGTGCCCTGATTAGGCTATAAAAGGCCCCGTCCGGCTCAGAAGAAACCAGCACCTACACACACACACTCCTCTCCAAGGAGTCACTTCCACTTGTGCCACAATGTAGAGTAGGCTAGTTGGTCATGGGAGTTAGAGTAGAAGTGAGAGCTTCCCTCAGAGTTCCGGAGTTTTCTTCGGATATTGGGTAAAGCTCTCTTGTATCTTTTCTTTTATTAGATTTTATTTAATATAATTATTTTTTTCTATTTAATTATTTTCTTATTTATTTAATTTAGTTTGCTTTTTAGTTTACATTTATTTATTTAAGTAATAATTATAGAGAAATTCTTGTGTTGGCGCCACGTCTGTGTATGGTAGGTCTATCTGCATGGGTTGTTTGCACCGCAAATGCTTGCACAATCCACATAGATTTGTTATGCATGGTTGGCTTGCTCTCTTCCGGTGGAGCAAGTTATCTAGGATAGTTGCTTATATGGTTCAAGGAATTATTTCTAGGCGTGAGTGTGCACCCAACCCCACGGAGGATGGTAGCCGCGAGTGTATGTGACAGCTACACCGGTCTCTATAATCCACCACGTCCGGGTTGGACATGCAGGGTCCTAATTATAGCGGGTGGTTCCTTATGGTGGTGATCTTGGTTGCCACTATGACACATCTGTGCCCCGATGCACGGGAACAAATCTATAATGAAAGCTTAAGTAGATAGTTGTAACCCTAGCTGTACCCTTCTTCTCGTTGTCCTCCCAGTTGACTAGTTCTATCTCTTTATCTTCATATGGAATCCTTGTGTGTGTTTGCTTGCCACCTATCATATCTTTCATCTTTACCCATGCTTTGGTTTAGTTTGCAAGTTCTAAATAATAGATAATTCTTTGTTAATTAATGATATTCTTAGCCATGCTTCCCTGTGGAAATATAGATACGACACCCTTAGAATACTCCTGGGTGAAATGGTACAACGGTGTTCCGTGCGCTTGCGGAGTTGAATTTAATCTCTGTGCGTAAGAAACGCCAACAGACACCAAGCGGGACCGACAAGGCACCATCGCCAACGAGCTCACGCATGGTACGCCTATCCCCCGAGGAGATGGCGCGCCGGCGCCTTGAAGAGCTGTGCTTCAACTGCCCAGAGAAATTCTCGAGGGAACATTTCAAGGTGTGCTCCAAGAAGGGCATCTATTACCTGGAAGCACATGGCGCTGACGACGACGGCGACGCTGCATCGGAGGACGACATGCAAGTGTCCCTGTGCGCGGTAACAGGCATCAATTTTGGCTCCACGCTCCAACTCGCCACCACGGTGCGCGACACGAACCTCGTCGCCCTCGTCGACTCCGGCTCCACCCACTGCTTCATCAACACCGACTCAGTGCGGCGCATGGGTCTTGCGCTGGAGCCGCGCCCCGGCCTCACCGTTGGCGTGGCCAATGGTGAACGTGTGGCCTCCGACAGTGTTTGCAAGGGCGTCAAAGTCGTCATCAACGAGGAAGCCTTCGCCATCGACTTGTACACCATTCCATTGGGCGGCTTTGAGCTGGTTCTGGGGTGCGACTGGCTGCGTACCCTTGGGCCCATCCTGTGGGACTTCGAGCGCCTCTCCATGGCGTTCTGGTGGAAGGAGCACTTCGTCATGTGCCACGGCGTGAACGCGCGGCCAGCACCACGCCTCCTCGCCACCGACTTGGTCAACTACATGCAGCTATTGCTGGCGGAGTTCGCGGACCTCTTCCTCGCGCCCACTGGCCTTTCACCGCGACAATCATTCGACCACCGCATCCACCTCCTTCCAGGAACAGAACCCGTCGCCGTCAGGCCGTACCGCTACGCCTAAATGCAGAAGGACGAGCTCGAAGCACAATGCGTCGCCATGTTGGAGCAGGGCATCATCAGGCCCAGTACAACGGCGTTCTCGTCGCCAGTACTCCTGGTGCGCAAGAAGGACGGTTCATGGTGCTTCTGCGTCGACTATCGCGCCTTGAACATGAAGACGGTGCGCGACAAGTTCCCGATTCCTGTGGTTGAAGAACTGCTGGACGACCTCAACGGGGCGATGTTCTTCACCAAGCTGGATTTGAGAAGCGGCTACCACCAGGTGCGGATGCATGCCGACGACATTGAGAAAACGGCCTTCTGCACCCATCACGGCCACTTTGAATTTCTGGTCATGCCGTTTGGGCCGACGAACGCGCCAGCGACGTTACAGGCCTTGATGAATGAGGTTCTTCGTCCCTTCTTGCGTCGTTGTGTTCTTGTATTTTTCGACGACATTTTGATCTATAGCAAGTCATGGGCGGAGCATCTTCAACATGTCCGGGCTGTGTTCCCGGCCCTGCGTGAGCACGGCTTGGTTCTCAAGCAATCCAAGTGTGTCTTCGGCGAGCAACGCATGCGGTACCTGGGCCACATCATCACCAACGGTGACGTGGCCATGGACGACAACAAAATCGCGGCAGTGCGCGCATGGCCGCTGGCGGTCGATCAAAGCACTGCGCGGATTTATCGGCCTCACAGGATACCATCGCCGCTTCATCAACAATTACGGCGTCATCGCGGCGCTACTGAAGCGCGAGGCGTTCGTCTGGCCCAGGCAGCTACGGACGCCTTCGACAACCTCAAGCTCGCGCTCACGTCTGCCCCTGTTCTGCAACTTCCGGACTTCGACAAGCCGTTCGTCGTCGACTGCGACACCTCCAGAACAGGCTTCGGCGCCGGGCTGCACCAGGGCCACGGGCCTATCGCCTTCTTCAGCCCACTGTCGCGCCGCAGCATGCCAAACTCGCAGCCTACGAACGCGACCTAATCGGCCTTGTCCAGGCAGTCCGCCATTGGCGCCCCTACCTCCGGACAAGCGAGTTCGTCGTCCGCACCGATCATTGCAGCCTCAAGCACCTCCTCGACCAGCGGCTGTCCACAATTCCGCAGCACACATGGGTGAGCAAGTTGTTTGGCTCCAGCTTTCAGGTGGAGTACAAGCCGGGGAAATTGAACGCCGCGGCCGACGCAATTGTCGCGCCACGACGAGCATGAACCGGGCGCGCGCGTCCACGCCATGTCGCGCCCAGAGTTCGAGCTCTTCCACGAGTTCCGCGCTGAAGCCACCGCGCTGCCGGAGATCATCGCCAAAAAGGACGAAATCGCCCAAGGGACCGCGGACGCGGCGTGGTCACTGGTGGATGATCTCGTCCTGTACAAAGGTCGTGTGTTCGTGCCGACGGCGTCGGCGTTGTGGCCGCAGATCCTCGCCACGGCCCACGGCGCCGGCCATGAGGGCGTGCAGAAAACTCTGCAACGACTGCGTGCCTCCTTCTTCAACCCGCACGCCATCAAGCAGGTCCGTGACCATGTCAAGAGCTGCCTCGTCTGCCAGCGGAACAAGACAGAGCACCTTCACCCGGTCGGATTGCTACAACCTCTTGATGTGCCGCAAGCTGTTTGGAGCGATATCGCCATGGATTTTGTTGAGGGTGTTGGCGGTCGTTAAACCGTGTTTTGACCGCCACCCTACCGTTAAATAAAAGCATAACACCAAGATTTTGTGCATAGTAGATAGGAATAATGCTACTCCACAAGTTTTGGTGAATATTTGGATGCAGGAGGAAATCCATTGCAAATGGGAGCAAAAGCCTACCGGCCGGCCCCATCATAGGCCGGCCGGCTTATGTTGGATCTCAACATGGTCCAGCAGCCCCAGGCACCTCCCAATAGGCTCAAACATCAAGGATCAAATGGCCAACAAATATTTCCCAGCCCAGAGTATCGACCACTGCGCAAGGCCCAACAAACAAGCCCATCAACCACTCAAAAAGGCGTCAAATCACCGAGCAAGACCGTGGATCTTAATGGGCACATCATGAGGCCAGCCCACAAAAATTCGAGGCATTCGGAGACAAAAGCCCGCCGGCCGGCCTAGACCTAGGCCGGCCGGCCTACTGTTTTCTCCGAATCGGCCCGTCTTTTTCCAGTCGGTTCCAGAGGCGGTTGCAAGCTAACTTGACGCACCGATCAAGTAAGAAGACGTCGGCAAGTGAGGAATATCCACAAGATTCTCCTAAGATGAAGCGACCTCACTCTCCCAAGAAAGCCTCACACTATAAATAGAGGACCTCCCCCTCACTTCCAACCTGCACCATCACACATGAGAAGAGAAGACCCAATGTAGGGTCACGCTCAGCTCGTGAAAGATCATTCCACTTGTGTAGTTTAGAGTAGGCTAGTTGATCATGGGAGTTAGAGTAGAAGTGAGAGCTTCGCTCGGAGCTCCGGAGTTCTCTTCGGAGTTTGGGTAAAGTTCTCGTGTATCTTTTCTTTTATACTTTCTTTAATATAATTATTTTCTTATTTATTTTCTTATTTATTTATTTTAGTTTTCCTTTTAGTTTACATTTATTTATTGAAGTAATAATTATAGAGAAATTCTTGTGTTGGTTCCACTTCTGTGTATGGTAGGTCTATGTGCATGGGTTGTTTGCACCGCAAATGCTTACACAATCCACATAGATTTGTTATGCATGGTTGGCTTGCTCTTACGCGAAGAGTAAGTTATCTAGGATATTTGCTTGTATGGCTCAAGGAACTATTCTAGACGTGAGTTTGCTCTACACCCCACGGAGGATGGTAGCCGCGAGTACGTGTGACAGGCGTACCGGTCTCTGTAATCCACCACGTCCGGGTGATGGTTTCAGTAGGGAGGTCAATAGCACGTAGTTCCCCAAGGTAGTTGAACCTAATTCTCGGGTTGCTACCTTGGCATGCGTGTGCCCCGATATGCAGGAACGAATCTATAATGAAAGCTTAAGTAGATATTTGTAACCCCTAGGCAGATACCCTTCTTCTCGTTGTCCTCCCAGTTGACTAGTTCTATCTCTTTATCTTCATATGGAATCCTTGTGTGTGTTGGCTTGCCACCCATCATATCTTTCAATGTCTATCCCTGCTTTGGTCTAGTTTGCAAGTTATAAATAATAGATGTTTCCTTGTTAATTCATCATATTCTTAGCCCTGCTTCCCTGAGGAAAATATAAATACGATACCCTTGGAATACTCCTGGGTGAAATGCTACAACGGTGTTCCGTGCGCTTGCGGAGTTGATATTTATCTCTGTGCGTAAGAAACGCCAACAAGCATTTCTGGCGCCGTTGTCGGGGAAGCAATGGTTTAAGATATCTTTGATTGACATCGACTATCTGTTATGTTAATTTGCTGCTAGACTAGGCATCCACCTGCATTTTGTTTGAGCATATCACCATCACATTTGCATTGTTCAATCCATCTGCATATTTAATTCCCCTCCATCCCATCCCGCGGTATTTAAAAAAAAAAACCGAGTGCCCAATCATAGGCCTCGGGCTTCAAAAAAAAACATAAAAAAAAAGAGAACCCGAGCGCCCAATCATAGGCGTAGGGATTTTGAAAAAAAAAACCCGAGTGCCCAATCATAGGCCAGGGATCTTGCAAGAAAGGCTGGATTTTTATGACAGGAAGAAGGAAACATATGTGGCGGATTCAAGACGTTCAATGCAGAAATCTGAAAGTTTAGCCTTGCATTCGATTGCAAAGGCTAAGCTTGGGGAGGTACCGCCAGGTAAGCATACGCAATTATTCCTTGTTTTTCTTATCATATATCCTCTACTTTCATTAAAAAAATTAAAAAAATAATGCTGCCTGAATGATTCTTTGCCTTGTGAATGCAAAGTATTTTGAGTTGCTCTCTGATGAAAATAAGCTGTAAATCTTTTTGACCATACCCCTTGCTCTTCAAGTTCCTTTACATACATAGGTGTTGGTTGATATGTTAGTCATAAATCAATCGCCTGCTTCTCTTTCTGTTGCTTGGGTGCGGCACTTCTGTGTCTATGATCTTCTGAGACTATGACCGGTGTCTGTTTGAACAATAGAAAAAAAAACACATGCCTCTATGATGCCTTCATGACAGAAGGAGAGTATCATGCCACTGCTCTCCTTACATAATTGATCGAATTAGACGTGGTGTCTAGGTTGATTAATGGAACTATAGAGATATGTGCGATGCAGACGAATGGTTTTGTACTAACCAATGCAGGATCTTTCTGAGAGCAAACCAAGTCCATCAGGCAACATGAAAGGCACATAATTCAAGAAGGAGAAACCAACCAGGCGGACCTAGTGCTTCCAAATGAAAGATTTAATCGCTTAGCTTTGCACCTGGTCGCAAGAGCTAAGCTTGGGGAGGGACCGCCAGGTAAGTATTTCTATACGATATTATACCCTTTTTGAATTGTGCCCTTTTTTAAAAAAAAATATATCAAAAAAATATTAGGTTCTCGGCAAAGCCCAATAGGGGCTAGCCACCTGTATCACCCTCATTCTTTTTGCAGACACAAGAAGAATGGAGGAAGCGGCCTAATCAAGCTTAAGTCTTGCAAAGACTCAAACTTGGAGAGGGCCCTCAGGTAAGAAGGAGTTCAACGCTAGCTCGAGTCTTGCAAAGACTCAAGCTTGGGGAGGACCCCCAGGTAAGTATTTCTAACCTTCTTAATAAATAAATAAACTCCCTGCTTCGAATAAATGCTAGAATCTTGGTGTTATGCTACACTTAAGGGAAATAATGATCGAGTTACAAATTAGCTTCCCATGTGTCGCATAGATGCAACCTCTACTCCCGACATATGTGTTATTTTTATTTGAGCATGATCACATCATGAGTCTTGCTTATTTCCGTGGGTTGCATTTGTTACACCAAGTCTGAGCATTGTGGATTGTGATATGGCATGATTAGGACTTGTGGCAATCTCTTAGTATGGTCTCATCCAGAGGTGTTTTTCTTGAATTGCTGCAAGTACCTAAAACCCTTCTGTTTTGGCACACTTCTCTTAGTGTGAGGATTTATTTACCTACCAGAGCCATATCATAATATACGAAACAGCCTCACTCATAGCCATTTGTTTATGTATTAAGTTTTGTTAAGGTTTGATGTACTGTTGAAACTAAGCACTCCTAATTTTGGTCATAATTCCTTCGCGTGTGTTTTCGAAAATTTCTCTCCACCAAATAAAAAGGAAAATGTTTGGATAAATCAACCAAACATTTTTCAGAGTTTGCAAAACTTTGGTCCATCCAAAAAGCTCAAGAATATTTCAAAATGTTTCCTTTTGAACCATGCAAAATTTATGGCCCCTTGCACCATAGAGTAGTCAAAAAAAAAAAGAACTCCATGGTTGCATGACAAAAGTCAATGGCCATATGGTTCTTATCATAAACATCTTGAGCAAAATAAAGGACCAATGTTTTCAAAACCCCCTTCCACAAGTGTGAGTCCATTTTCTCCCCCTCCATCATATCATTTCTTATGACCAAAATAAATGGAGTTGCTATGTTGATTGAGACTCATTCTTTAGCTTTACAATATATGCATGACATTTGCGCATTCCGTACCAAGCTCCACATACAAAGCCTCAATTTGGTAGAAGGTAGGATGAGTGAAGCTTGTAGGAATAGACACACATTGGCTGGTAAGAAAAGTGCCTGCCAAAACGAAGGAGAATTTTTGCACCTTACCTTGCAACACATAAAAACTCTGGATGCATACCTGCTAGAATTGTTTACTTGTCCAAAAGTGCCGTTCTAGTCTTCGATGCTGCATGACAAGGTGTAACGTATAAGCCCCACGATTTTTGCAACACTCATGAATATTTTGTGCTCTCGTAAACTTACCACTGTTTAGGGAGTATGTTGTTGCATCTTTATCCATGGGGCGCTTCTTTGTAACTCCTGATCCGCCGGTACCCTGAGTTGAGTTTGCTCGGGACGAGCAAAGTTTAAGCTTGGGGAGGTTATTGGCGGTCGTTAAACCGTGTTTTGATTGCCACCCTACCGGTAAATAAAAGCATAACACCAAGATTTTGTGCATAGTAGATAGGAATAATGCTACTCCACAAGTTTTGGTGAATATTTGGATGCAGGAGGAAATCCATTGCAAATGGGAGCAAAAGCCTACCGGCCGGCCCCATCATAGGCCGGCCGGCTTATGTTGGATCTCAACATGGTCCAGCAGCCCCAGGCATCTCCCAATGGGCTCAAACATCAAGGATCAAATGGCCAACAAATGTTTCCCAGCCCCGAGTATCGACCACTGCGCAAGGCCCAACAAACAAGCCCATCAACCACTCAAAAAGGCGTCAAATCACCGAGCAAGACCGTGGATCTTAATGGGCACATCATGAGAGGCCAGCCCACAAAAATTCGAGGCATTCGGAGACAAAAGCCCGCCGGCCGGCCTAGACCTAGGCCGGCCGGCCTACTGTTTTCTCCGAATCGGCCCGTCTTTTTCCAGTCGGTTCCAGAGGCGGTTGCAAGCTAACTTGACGCACCGACCAAGTAAGAAGACGTCGGCAAGTGAGGAATATCCACAAGATTCTCCTAAGATGAAGGGACCTTCTCTACTCTCCCAAGAAAGCCTCACACTATAAATAGAGGACCTCCCCCTCACTTCCAACCTGCACCATAACACATGAGAAGAGAAGACCCAATGTAGGGTCACGCTCAGCTCATGAAAGATCATTCCACTTGTGTAGTTTAGAGTAGGCTAGTTGGTCATGGGAGTTAGAGTAGAAGTGAGAGCTTCGCTCGGAGCTCCGGAGTTCTCTTCGGAGTTTGGGTAAAGTTCTCGTGTATCTTTTCTTTTATACTTTCTTTAATATAATTATTTTCTTATTTATTTTCTTATTTATTTATTTTAGTTTTCCTTTTAGTTTACATTTATTTATTGAAGTAATAATTATAGAGAAATTCTTGTGTTGGTTCCACTTCTGTGTATGGTAGGTCTATCTGCATGGGTTGTTTGCACCGCAAATGCTTACACAATCCACATAGATTTGTTATGCATGGTTGGCTTGCTCTTACGCAAAGAGTAAGTTATCTAGGATATTTGCTTGTATGGCTCAAGGAACTATTCTAGACGTGAGTTTGCTCTACACCCCACGGAGGATGGTAGCCGCGAGTACGTGTGACAGGCGTACCGGTCTCTGTAATCCACCACGTCCGGGTGATGGTTTTAGTAGGGAGGTCAATAGCACGTAGTTCCCTAAGGTAGTTGAACCTAATTCTCGGGTTGCTACCTTGGCATGCGTGTGCCCCGATATGCAGGAACGAATCTATAATGAAAGCTTAAGTAGATATTTGTAACCCCTAGGCAGATACCCTTCTTCTCGTTGTCCTCCCAGTTGACTAGTTCTATCTCTTTATCTTCATATGGAATCCTTGTGTGTGTTGGCTTGCCACCCATCATATCTTTCAATGTCTATCCCTGCTTTGGTCTAGTTTGCGTTATAAATAATAGATGTTTCCTTGTTAATTCATCATATTCTTAGCCCTGCTTCCCTGAGGAAAATATAAATACGATACCCTTGGAATACTCCTGGGTGAAATGCTACAACGGTGTTCCGTGCGCTTGCGGAGTCGATATTTATCTCTGTGCGTAAGAAACGCCAACAGAGGGCTTCCCCAAGGTCGGCGGCAAGTCTGTCATCCTCACTGTCGTCGATCGTTTCTCCAAGATGGCGCACTTCATCCCTCTCGGCCACCCGTACACGGCGCTCACGGTGGCCCAAGCATTCTTCGACAACATTGTCAAGCTGCATGGACTCCCTGCTCCATTGTGAGTGACCGCGATCCTGTTTTTACTAGCACCTTGTGGAAGGAATTGTTCGCACTGTCCAACATCAAGCTCCGCATGAGTTCAGCTTTCCGCCCGCAAACAGATGGGCAATCGGAGGTGACTAATCGTGTGCTGGGAGTGTATCTGCGGTGTTTGGCAGGGGATCGTCCAAGGAGTTGGCTTCGGTGGTTACCTTGGGCTGAATTTTGCTACGACACCTCTTATCAGTCAGCACTCAAGACGACACCATTCAGAGTTGTGTCCGGTCGCGATCCCCCAACAATCATGTCTTATCAGCCGGGTCTTGCCAAGGTTGTCGCTGTCGACAAACAACTGCTGCACCGTTGTAAGGATCGTGTGACCGAGAGGGGGGGGGGGTGAATCGGTGCACTTTAGAATCTTTTCTTTAACGCAAACGCCCATACGATTCCTAGCAAGTAGTTCTAATGTCAAACTAGAGCACACTAAG
Source organism: Eragrostis nindensis (assembly GCA_012490785.1). NCBI lineage: Eukaryota > Viridiplantae > Streptophyta > Magnoliopsida > Poales > Poaceae > Eragrostis > Eragrostis nindensis. Next base: position 17,426 of record JAAXCT010001104.1, on the reverse strand, counting down.
GAGAGTCCTTAACCTAAGATGCTAGTGAATATAGAAGACAAGAAGCACGTTACACTAGCATGAAAACGGTCACTAGCTAGCACAAGATATAAAGCGGAAACAACTAGCTAGAACAAGTAAACTAGAGACAAGACAACCAAAGATACTAGGCATATTAAGTAGAGTCCTTAGAGCTACAAGATAGGCTACAACAAGTAAGCACACGAGCAAAGCAAACAAGCAAGCCTAGTGAAAACTAGTAGGTACCAAGCTAAACACACAAGCAAAAAGAGCACAACTCAAATACTACAAGCAATCATATATGGTGCGATAAGTAAATGCAAGTAGTAAATGAGAAGGGATAGAGAATGCTCATGATGTTTTCCCGAGGTCTCGGAAGGATGGCACCTTCCCCTACTCCACGTTGGGTCACTCCCGTCGGAGTCTCGACCCTATCCCTCCGCTCGATGGCGATCCCTCCTAGAGCACACTTCACCCTCCGAGTGAAGTCGCGGGCACGTCCCGCCGGGCTCTCTCCCGGGTACTCTTACGGAGGTAAGGCTCCGCACTTGATGCGTGCCAAAGGGCGCTCTACTAGTGATGCTTCTTTCGCACGGGAAGCTCCAAGACCGTGTACAAACTTGTGCCGGCTTCCACAATCTCCTTGGACAGCTCAACACCGACGCCTAACCGGTCTAGGCCTTGCCATAGACCAAGAGTAACAGCTCTAGATGACTCTCTCAAGCTCACACTAGCCTAGAGATCAAAGGATGCAACTTGTTACTCTCTCAAGCACTTCTCAAGTGTTTCACACTTCTTCCTCTTGGCTTCTTGGCAGCACCTCCCCTCTTTCCTGGGTCCAAGAGCACCTCAAAGAGGCAAACAACCGGATATATATAGGCCACCAACATCAAACTAGCCGTTGTCCAAAAGTGCCCAGTCTGCGTAGAGACCGTACTATGGACCGTATGGTCCGGTCCTCGTTTGACCGTACGGTCCGGTCTTCATCTGACTGGCGCCCGGGGAGTGTTGTTCCACTTCTCAGAGTAGACCGTACCGTCCGGTCCCTAGGACCGTACCATCCGGTCTCCATCTCTTCTTCTTCAACAGAAACTTCTTCTTCTCTGTTGCTTCTGCCTGTAAGACCGTACCATCCGGTCACCGTACCGTCCGGTCAATGGTCCGGTCTCCATTTCTCCAGCAACCCAAAAAACATATTCTCTATATAGAATTCCCAATGTAGACCGTACCATACGGTCCCTAGGACCGTACCGTCCTATCAATGGTCCGGTCTCCATTTCTCCAGTTTCAGAAACTTCAGCTTCTCTACCTGGATTCTCACTGTAGACCGTATGGTCCGGTCTCCTTCTCTTCCAGGAGCCCAAGAACCTTCTTCTCTGTCTGGAAACTGCCTGTAGACCGTATGGTCCAGTCTCCTTGACCGTACCGTCCGGTCTCCACTGATTTTGCAGCTTCGATCTTCTTCTTGATCCTTTCTTTCAACCTTGATCTTCTTGGTTCCTTCATTCCCCTTCTGCCACCCTAGCCCCTGAGAGACTCACCATGCATCCAATGATCTCTATAACTAGTGTGCACTAAGAGAAACACCTCGAACCCTCTTGATAGTCCGGTTTTTTCTATAGACTCAAGCTAACATCTAACCAAGCAACACTCGCTCGGATCTAGCATGTCCATAGCCTTGATCCATTTCTTCTCCGCGACTCCGTCAAGTCCGTTCTTGTATTGATGAAGGCAACCAATCATCCTTGATATTAAGTTCATAGTGTGTCGGCGTTCCTTACCGACGGACGAAGCTCTCTTTATATGTGACCTATAAGATCTCACAAAGATGCTAGTCACATTCATGGTTCTCATCCAATCACCAAAACATTCATACCTTGGGGTTTCCTAACTCCAATGTGCATGAAGCTTACAACCGTGACGGATTTCTGGCTGATATCCGTGATCGTCTTTTGCAAGCTCAGGATTTTATGAAGTCAACGTATGATCGCGGCCATCGCAATGTGGAGTTTGAGGTAGGGGAATGGGCCTGGCTGCGTTTGCATCAACGTTCAGCAGTTGGGATCACTGATAATGCCAATGCGAAGCTTGCTCCACGGTTTTATGGCCCCTTTCAAGTCCTTGAGCGCATCGGCGATGTGGCTTATCGTTTGCAGCTGCCAGCTAAAGCAAGGATACATGATATCTTTCATGTGGTATTCCTCAAAAAGTACCATGGTGATTCACCAACAGAAGTGGTGCCCTTGCCGGCCATTGTGCACGGCCGTGCTGTACCTACGCCGGCTCGAGTTGTTCGTGCGAAGCCTAATCGAACGAGCTGGGACTTATTGGTTCAATGGACAGGAAGGAGCGCAGCTGATGCAACATGGGAACCCTTGGATCAGTTCAAGGAACATTATCCTGAATTTAAGCTCGAGGACGAGCTTTTTGGAAAGGAGGGGGAAGTGTTGTGGACACATTCTTCAGGAATTGCTACCAGCGCAAGAAGAAGAAGGGCACGTCTGTTAGCGAGTAGATGGATTAGCGCTCAAGTTAGCCGGATAAACATTGTTAGCCGGCAGAATAATAGGCACCAGTTGTGGGGGTTTGTTAGGCGTGTGTGTTAGCGTTATATTAGTGGAGAGTGTTGGTTTGTTAGGGTAAGCAGAGATGGACCAAGAACCCAGAGCCTCCGCGGAGGGCGAGTAGGTATCTCTCCCTACTGTAATTCATCTGTTCTTCGTTCAATCAATCCAATTTAGTTTAGTCTACATCAACAATAAAATAAAAATATGGAATGCTTTTCTTTTCAGAGAATGCAATCATTAAGTCACTCTAATAGAGAAACCAAGAACAAATACACTGTTTATAGCTCACTGAAACATGTAGGTGCATTGGGTAGTTCAAAAGCGAAGACGAACACCCTTAAAGCGAGTATAATAGATTTTTCATTAATTTTCCATTTCATTAGTCAAGATTGCTATAACACTCATCCCGTTCATCTCATATGCTTGAGCAATTTCAGTGTGCAAGAAGTTTACCAGGCATTCATGAGATCATTTAAGCTAATTTTAGCACGCTACGAAAACTTCAAGGTGATGTAAGCATTTGGTTGATTTGCCAATGACAAAAATGTAAGCTGATCTGCGAGGAGCAATTTGCTAATGATCTATAATCTATTAAGATGTCTACTATATATGCATTGTCAGAGCCATATAAGAGCAGCCTGGTTAAAATATAGAATATTTACATTCTCTGAAAACTGACATTATTCTCATGAGGCGATCTATGCTCTCCATATATCACCTCTTCTAGTCCTAACCATCTCCAGACTAAGACTATCCTGAGGTTTATAGTCATTGTCTTACAACATGTGATGCCCATCCCAGTGGTGGAGTAATGACTTGTGTTTGATGCCCTCAGATTGAAAATAACCTAGAGAACGACACATACCATGGCAATGGAGAGAAAATCTGGTGGCTCTAACAGCGTTGCCGGGCTCAGACCAGGAGGGAACGTCATGTAGGATGATCGAGCTCCTGACAATGTACTATTATCAGCCCATGCTGAGCTTCGGGACAGCTCGTGATGGCTTTTTCTCGGTGAGGATGCTGCTGGTACCGGTCAGACCTGTCGTAGTATATATAGAAAAGAAAAGGAGATCAGAATACAGCAACAAAAATCACAATTTCATGTAGTACTTGTGTGTTGCCAAACCATGAGGTCTTTCACAACATACAAATGTCCGGCAAAAAATAAAAAAACACTATTTGTTCTGCTAGAAAACCTTGTCTGATCATTTCATCGACTCATATGAGTTGTCTTGTTGGAAAATTCTTGCACCGCAAATTGAAATCAGTTTTTTCGATCATATGGTGAGGCAACAGAGGAAAAATAAAGTTGAAATTAGTTTTTTAACAATGGGAGCCTTTTCTTAAGGTTAAATATGTAAAAGTTATCTGACAGAAGAAAGAAAATGGGAATCTTTGACCACCAGTCGATGCATCCTATATAACATGAAGATTCACCAAAAAAAGGTTGTTTCATTGGGCAATTTTGTGGGTCAACTGGATGTTAATTTGCAGCAAACTTTCTATTATGGTTTTCTACTGCTTGAGCATTTAAAGGTACACTTTTCCTGCAAAATGTGTTTCTGTTTGACCCGCCTATCAAATTTATAGTAAACAGCAACACAATCAATGAAGACAGTGTCCATGCAAAAGTTTCTTTCTTAAATAGATCTATTGTGAAGAATCAAATAATATATGTGTAGATACCTGACATTATCCACATGACGTGATCTATGCCCTGAAGGTTATTCGTGACGAATTTTTCAGGTTTTGTGACGTAATTAACTCGTCATAGAAGACCATAATTGTGGTCACATCTTCTAGTCCTAACCATGGCGCTCACCTTGCTCTAGTCGCTTGAGCTCCTATCAAACTGTAGACATGAGTTGCTACAAATCACAGTGAAAAGGAATAATCCAGTGTTTAGCAACATGAAAGGCATAATCAACACGTACAAGTAAAAACAAATGTCGCTTATTACCTGGCTGCTTTCAGGGAAACTGACAAGTCCCTACTTGTGGTACGAAAATGATGAGGACTGGCATATTGTTTAGTTTGTGAAAGCTCAATCCATCTTTGTCTTGCCTTCATATTATATATCCTGAGATTCGAGAAACAAAGGCCAAAGACAAAGAAACATCAATATAGTGTGTACAGGTTCATTTGCCCTGTCCCTTCCCCTTCCCAGATGGAAAAGAATTAGGAATTCTCTTAGAAAAATACCTTGGAGGCCTTATGAGCTAATTGAATTGTACATTTAGAGCCATTCTCTCCTAATCCACAAAACAACTCTTGAACTATAACCAGATGAGACGATTCCCCTGCATCAGCAGAAAAAAATAAATTAATTAATCTAGCGCAGACATGCATAGATCAGAAGTAACTCACTTCTGTTTCCAAAATCTATTATTTATTCTTCTATAATCTAACTGCGTAAAACAAATGCCAAGCATGAAGGCTCCTCTGTTAAAAGCAAAGTAAACAAAGTCACACATTGGAGACAGAAAAGTATTGCAAAGTGAGACCAATACATGCTACGTTCAAATACCGTAAATGAAGTATTGCAGCGTAAAGACATAGTTAATTGTTTCTAGTGAGAGGTTCACCAGGTAATCAAGACATTATTTTTGAAGCTGTCTGAAGGCTTCAACAAACCATGATACAATGGAAGCAAACGAAAACAACCTAGGTAAAATTCTCTCAATCTCCGGTTGTATCTTTACCAGAATGGTGCCAAGTCTGTTGGACACCTCATTGATGTAAAAACAGCAGGGCAAGGCCATTTGTCATACACGTAGCAGGCAAGCCAAGATGGTAAAATTAAGGCTGCTAGGAATTAGTCAACCTCACCAGATCCTACCCCAGGTAATCGCGAGATGGACTGCATCCAAGCCATTTTTGCACCTATTGTCTAGCCCCTCTCCCATCCACATCACACTCAGCCTCCAATCCTGCTGGCGATCAACACCGAAGAGCCAGAGCTTGGATACAGCGCTGGTGCAAAAGGGGGAGGGCAGCAAGGATAATAATTCACAAAGAATCAGCCAAAAAATCAACAGACGAACGTCAATAAGAATTGCAAGTGCAATGACAGAATAGAAACTTTGCGAATGAAGAGACCAAACCCATTTCGGTGGATTCGTAGAGGAGCTGACCTTGCCGGATGGAAGTCTCCACTTGAGATCCTCCGGCCATGGCTGAGCAGGCCACCAGGGATTTTTGAACCGACACATCATGAAGATTAAGGATCGACCAGGATCGTCGGTGCCAATAACTACCGTCTTGACCAGAAGGAGGCAGGCAGGATCCGAGGACGCAGATCGTTGTCATTGTCACGCAGATCGTCGGCGCCAATCCTCGTCTCGACCAGGAGCAGGCAGGCAGGATCGTTGGTGCAAATCGTCCTCGTTGTCGCGCAGATTGTCGGGGCCAATGGTTCGGAGATCAAGGATCTCAACGGTTTGGAGGTTGTGGGTCTGATGAGATCAAGGTGGATTAGAGAGGTGGGTACATAAGTTTTGGGTGCATACATTGGTCGCAGGAACTCGTGCTTTATTAGTTCAGAAAAATGAGGAACTCACAGGTTTATTAGAAAAACCGTAAAGATTTACATATCCCAGCTGAAAGTAGAAAAGGCTGTTATAACCTGTCTTCTCACCAGATTGAGCCAGCAACAATCCTCTTGCCAAATATACTTAAATATGGGCTCACTACTGGGCGAAGCAGCAAGTGCCAAAATTGAAGGAAACTAAAACAACAACAACAACAACAACAAAGCCTTTTATCCTAAGCAAGTTGGGGTAGGCTAGAGTTGAAACCTGCAGGAACCAACAAGAGAGGCAAAACCAACAAGAGATGCAAACCAACAAGAAATGCAAACCAACCAAGAGGAAAGGGCAAAACAGGGGAAAAGAGAAGGAAGAGAGAAAGAAGAGAGTGAACAGGATAAAAAAAAAAGTGTTAAGAAAGGAAATCAAGGTTCCCACAGGTAGAGTTTCACTAAAACAAAAGACTACTAAAAATTAGATGTATTTCACATCAGCTTCTAAGTATATCGATGCTGGTAGAGTTTCCTTCCACCTCACTGGTGCATGCCGTCGTCCATCTCAACAAGAAAAACATGAATCTTGGAAAATCAAAAGCATGAACATCTGCTACCATTTCAAAGATGACAATTTTTTTTCTCTTAGAACCAAAGTATCTATGAAATGAGAGGCATGTAACGGAATACAATACTGATCTTCCAGGATCATTTTTCAAATATATTCCTTGTTTGTAGATTGTGGATCATATTTATGGGAACCTACATATATCAGATCATTCCAAATGCAGTTTAAGTAAGATCTATTAGTAGGGTAAAATTTTCAACTCACAATTAGTTGTTGTAGCCATCATGTAATGAAATAAAATTTTGTTGATCCCTTCAGTCATTAAGCCTCCTTGATTGTCGCAAACCTGACATACCTTATTAATCAAGATGCACCAAGGAACAGAGCAAAGCTTATAAAGCACCACACGCCATAGAGAGTAGTAATTAAGGTTAATGAAGCCAAACTTGAAAATGTAGATCCAAGTGCCCATTGTATGGACTTGATTGAAACAGAAGATAGAAATGTATCAATAGACTATTCACAGATGCAATGGAAATCCATTTAAGCTTCATTTAACAGAATTCATAATACTCTACTTTTGTATGCAAACAACTATACTGACAAAATTAGAGCATCAGTGGAGAATATTATATATCTATACTGGCATCTTTTTTGTGAGATCACTGGAGCATTGCTCAGTTTTAATTAACAAAAAGAAGTTAGTTTCAGTGAAAAAGAAAAAGAAATACAACATGACACCATTTTTTTTTTCTTGTTGGGCTAGGAATCATCAAGCCAACAAATTAGGAACCCAAACCATCAACCTCTACAATCAACAAACAATGGAGGATAATAACAACATGCTATAACGACCATGATCCATATATTTATAGTACTCACCTGCCAACAATGCAACAAAGAAGAAAAACATTGAGTGCATTATTCCATAAAAGTTTCTTATTCTTCAAATAAAAATCTACATGAGTATACACACTGAACAAGTGAACAGGACAATCTCGGGGGGGGGGGGGGGGGGGGGGGGGGGGCGGGGGGTGGCTGAAGAGAATCCAAAATGCAGCTCTAGCTGTGGGCAGCCATGCAGCAGGACTAGAGCCGTAAAAACCTATTTTAATGTTTTTGTCGTCATTATTTCAAATTTCAGAAACATGACTGGCCATGACCATGTTTGAAGAAACATATATTCACAGAGATCCAAATATCTGAACAATGGTCCTCCTACCACAGGCAAGCGCGATTAATTTTTCTGAACTCTAAACCAGGACAAAATAACTGAACTCTGAACATTTAGAACCATCAGGTCTTGTTCATGCTCATTGCTCAAGCACAATTAGAGAGATATTTTACCTAACAACTTCCTCTAATTCCTTTTTGTGTCGCCAAACCATGAGTAGGTCTTTCACAACATACAATATTTCATAATAAAAACAGTATTTTTTTTGCTAGAAAATCATGGTGCCTGATCTTTTCATCAACTAATACTATCACGTCTTGTTAGAAAATTCTTGTACTGCAACATTTGACCAACTGCATTTCAGATCAGTGTGTATTGATCCACTCGGAAACGTGAACATCTCAACAAAGACAACTAAACTCTGACCAGTGACCTTAGTCATTGAACAATAGTGAACTACTGTCATAGTAAAGGAAAGACCACCTGTAACACCCCAGGCCGAAAATACGGCTCCAGACCAGCTCGCACATCGGGCGGTCCCACCTCACAGCAACAACTCTTACGCTTTCGTCCTCGCTTCGCGTAAAAGGGTTAACCCGATTGTTACTGCATTTTCTGGCCGGGCTTTTAAGCCGGTCTTGCTCGCGTTCGACTAGCGATATGGGACTAAACCTCCCGAAGCTACAGTGTCGCGATGCTACAGTAGCTCGCCTCTCCCACTGGCTCGTTTTGGGCCGAAACTCGTTTGGGCTGGGCCGGGATGTCACAATCCTCCCCCCTTAGAACTCGACGTCCTCGTCGAGCAGCGGACCAGTTTACCCCGAAGGGACAGACGTACAGGATCGTCTCTCTTGGTCACGTCCGTACGTCCAGTACTGGCATACGTCCCGCACGTCCAGTTAGCAGCGTACGTACCATGCCGTGTCCCAGTCCGTTGGGCACACGCGTCATGCGTACGCACCTGCGTCCCTACGCCCGTACGGCGACCGTACCCTTCTCAACTCAACTGACCCGTACGCGCCCGTGAAACCGCGAGAGTCGGCTCTGATACCATCTGTAACATCCCAGGCCTAAAATACGGCTCCAGACCAACTCACACATCGAGCGGTCCCACCTCACAGTAATAACTCTTACGCTTTCGTCCTCGCTTCGCGTAAAAGGGTTAACCCGATTATTACTGTATTTTCAGACTGGGCTTTTAAACAGGTCATGCTCCAGCTCACCGAGCGATATGGGACTAAACCAGCAGGCTACAGTGTTTCGTGTGAACAGTAGCCGCGCTACAGTACCACCTCCACACTCAGCTGCATGGGCCTCTGTTGGGCCGAATTCATTCTGGGCTGGGCTGGGATGTCACAGATGGTATCAGAGCCGACTCTCGCGGTTTCACGGGCGCGTACGGGTCAGTTGAGAAGGGTACGGTCGCCGTACGGGCGCAGGGACGCAGGTACGGTACGCATGGCGCGTGTGCCCGACGTGACTGGGACACGGCATGGTACGTACGCTGCTAATTGGACGTACGGGACGTATGCCAGTACTTGACGTACGGACGTGGCCAAGAGAGACGATCCTGTACGTCTGTCCCCTCGGGGTAAATTGGTCCGCTGCTCGACGAGGACGTCGAGTTCTAAGGGGGAGGATTGTGACATCCCAGCCCAGCCCAGAATGAATTCGGCCCAATAGAGGCCCATGCAGCTGAGTGTGGAGGTGGTACTGTAGCGCGGCTACTGTTCACGCGAAACACTGTAGCCTGCTGGTTTAGTCCCATATCGCTCGGTGAGCTGGAGCATGACCTGTTTAAAAGCCCAGTCCGAAAATACAGTAATAATCAGGTTAACCCTTTTACGCGAAGCGAGGACGAAAGCGTAAGAGTTATTACTGTGAGGTGGGACCGCTCGATGTGTGAGCTGGTCTGGAGCCGTATTTTAGGCCTGGGATATTACACCACCCTAATTCTGAGGAGCATTACTGTACAAACATTGATTAGAGATCACGAATAGAAAGGAGAGAAGCATGATCAATTAGACACAAATCAATTAGTTGAGGGATCCATATGGATTAGGAATAAGCCTGATGAGAAGCTCACAAGACACAGTTGTGAGATGGCTGAGCTGACCATTTGACTTCCTCTACGTTGTCCAGAGTTTCTAAGAAAGATAAAAGCTGACAAAGCGGCACTGCAGTTATGCAGCAAAGACAATATCTTGGATCATCAATTATTGTTTAAATCACGTTCAATTACTGTGTATATGCTTTTCCATGATTGGGTTGCACATTTTATTTCACATACTAATTTCTTCAGTACAAACTTGTAAAAACAAACAAACTCGAGATCATGTATCAATGATCCATACTTGTTGCAACTAAGTTAACCTACAACTAAACAAGAATACACATGAAGTATTCAAGTGAACCCCCTCAAAAAAGGTATTCAAGTCAAAAATGCAAAAAAGGAAATAGCAAAGCAACAGGAGAGAAGAACACACCTTTGCTTTTACTCAACAGTGGAAAACCATCCATATCAACCTCAATCAACCTGTTAGGAGCAGAAACCTGAATTTGCCTCAACCGCAAATAACAAAGAGAAGTGATAGTTAGTTAATTTCAAAACAGGTATATTGGTAACAACATAGAACCATGCTACGAGGCCAAAATGGAAGGGACATATTATTGAAGAAGCAAACAACATATGAGGAAGCAGGCAAATCAAAGCTCAGACATGTCCTCCATATTGACCTTAAGTAGTAGGAGGAGAAAAACAGATCGAGATGCCAAACACATAAAAAAAAGTGTAGTTCAAGGATTTCAGTATGGTGACTTGTTTCGTTATAAAACATCTACTGAGACAATAATGATAAATTCATACAAAGGAATAGCACTCTGACAAAGGTGTTAGTCACCGACTTGCACCGATTAGAAAAACTACTTACATGGTTGAACATGTGGATCAGACATGGTAAACTGCAGCAACATTGCTAATTAGCATGATATGCACATGACGATGTTCATTTACCTGATTGCATCACCAAGTAGATTACCAAATAGATGACAATTGTGATAAATATAAGTAATACCCTGGTGTTAGCCATGAAATTTGGCAGGTGGGTTAGTATTTGCAGGAGCTGGGCGCAAGGTTTGGTCAAGCTTGCGGGTCCAAGTGTTTGGCTTGTGGAGATCTGAGCAAGTTTGATGGCAATATTGTTACGCATGGTGGTTGGTGATTAACTAGAGCAGAACATGGACGTGAAGGGCTTTAAGGTGGCTTCCTGGCTTGATGTGCGGAGGAAAAATATATGTGCGGCTGGAAATAAATCACATGCGTGAGATTTAGATTAGTTTCTTTGTTAGAGTTTGCAGTGGTCACGATTTTAGGAATTAGTCCAAGTCGGTTTGAATCCAGATAGAGTTTGTTGCCGCAAGGCTGGGTCTTTATATACGTAGCATCCTGTAAACGAGAGTCAGCCAAAATACAATCAACATACTCATTATGTTTCAATCTACTATTTCGTTTTCCTTTTCTTTGGTGTTTTGTCGTGAAAAACACTCGTATTTCTCTACGAAAGTGAGAATCTTTGCTGGTTTGCCGAATAAATCAGTCGCTTCGCCGTTGCGTAAATACGGTGTTTATCTTGCTGTTGCTCGGCGAATTTGTTGAGCAACAAATTGGCGACTCCGCTGGGGATCGACGATCGCGGCAAGGTTGCTGCGGCGCGTGCGGAGAGGCTGGCGACTTCATCGTCGGCTGGAGTGAACATGGCGGGAAAGGCGGTGGATGTTGCAGGGGGTCAAGACAGGCTGAGAGATCGTTGCCGTATCAAATCGATTTGTCTTCCTAGCTGGGTTGATGATCTGCCGCCGAGCTTGAAGGCCAAACTGAGAAATCAATACCTATGGTGGATCAAGAAGAGGAAGATATGATGGCCTGTGGAGGTGGATGCTGCAGATTCCAACAACGTGAGTGAGGTCACGTTGGAGGATTTATCAGAAGAAGGGGATAGGATGAACATCAAGAGCGAGATCCAGCAGGAGATGGAAGAATTCCGGAGGAGGAAGATAGAGAGCTACCGAAAGACGCGGAGCGGCATCGTCAAGAAGGCGGACACGGCAAGCATCTCTGCAACGAAGGTATTTGCATCACTTAGTACGCCTAATATAGGTACTTCAACAGTGGTTGAAAGTGATTTTATTAGACAAGTAAAAGAAATTTATGCGAGAAAATATCCTGAGTTTAGGGAGCAATTGACAAAACACTAAGAGAAAGTAGTAGTGGGCAAAGGACGGACATTGTTTTAGAAAAGAAAGAGTCTGTTGCTATGTTTGTTCAGGAAAGGAGGAAGCCTTTTATTACCTTTTATCTGAATTTCGTGCTAAAGAAATAGGTAATGAGTCGAGAATTAGTCATTCACCCGTAGAGAAAGTAGGCGAGCATATGGAGGTTTCGGCTGGAATTCAAAGTGAAGAAAGAAACCACAACAACTGCGAGGATAGTGCACCTGGATTACCCGTTGATAGCTTTCTTTGTGCTGAAATAATAGGGGATCACCATAATGACACTACTGTAGAGGATGATATCAGCAATTTTACAGTAGGTAAAGAACATGTGATGGCATATTTGAGTCGACGTTTGGTGGATGCTGAAATTAGGTATTCGTTTATTGACAAGTTGTGCTTATCATTATATTTTGCATGTACCAAATGTCGTCACTATCTTTTGGGAAACACCTGCACGGTAGTGTGTCAAGCTGACGTGGTCAAACACATAATCATAAGCCTGTGCTTAGTGGCAGGATAGGCAAGTGGACAAATGCGTTGATTGAATATGAGCTGCGGTATGAGCATTTAAAGGCTGTTAAGGGGAAATCTTAGCTGATTTTATTACTGATTATATGATTGATATGGGGGCAAAGATAGAATACGTGGAAGTTAGTCCCTGGAAGCTTTTCTTAAACGGGTCAGTGTGCAGAGGGGGCCAAGGTGCTAGATATGTGTTGGAGTTACCCAATGGGTTTAATACATGAGGTGTCGGTTAGAGTTGAATATTCGTGCACTAACAACCATATAGAATATGAAGCACAGTTGATGGGTCTGACACATTTGAGAGAGGTGGGAGTGAGAGATGTGGAAGTATTTAGAGACTCCTTGCTAGTTGTGCAGCAAGTTGGTAGAGAATGTCAATGCCTAGACGAGTCATTAAGAGGGTATTTAGAAAAGTGTTTAGATATGATTAGGGAATTCGATACTTTTTCTATTTTGCATGTGCCCAGACCAAAGAACGAGCAAGCTAATTTGTTGGCGCAGCAGGCCTCTGGATATGTTATGTCAGGTATGCCGAGATATGTTTCTTGTGCAGGATAGTCCCTGGAGCTTATTTGACGAACCATGGAGGACCCTGGTCAAAGAAGAAAGTGATTCAGGCCAAAATAACTGCGTGGCCGAGTCCTTACTAAGAAAGAAGAAAGTGAAGAACGTTCAGGCCATGATTTGAGCGAGGCCGGGCAGTTGTTGGACAAGGGTTGTTCGGGCCGGTGGTTTTGCAGTGCCGAAAGGTCAGCTATGAAATGTGTTGATGATCGTTCAGGTCGAGGGTATCGGAAGACCGGGCGATCAGTGATGCAGTACAGGTGCAATTGTTCAGGCCGAGGACAACAGGGGCCGGGCAGTTGGAGAATTCTTGTGAAACGGGTCAAGATACAGAGGTGGATGGCAGTTCAGGCCAATGTGTGTCTCAGCCCGGGCTGTTAACCGTGGGGGCTGGAGTTAGTGAAAATAAATGTTTTAATGAAGGTTTGGGTAATACTTTGCAGATGGCTGGGCATTCAGCTTAGAGTTCGTGTTCAGGCCGAAGGATAGTAGAAATGCAACAGTCCGGTTCAGTTTGTAAGAAAGATACAGGTGCAGAAAGAAGCAACAATTCAGGCCACTTTGTGCATTGCGCCGGGTTGTTTGCAGTTGAAGCTGGGACTGATCAGGGCAAGGATAGCGATCCAGGCTATGATAAGATAGAGGCCGGGTCAGGTTGGCAAGAAAGTAAGAAGGACTATAACAATTCTGGCCAGCGAGTGGCAGGTACCGAGTTGAATGATTCTGGCCGACAAATAACACAGGCCGAGTCAGGCAATTCTGGTCGGTGGACAACAGGGATAAGCGAGAGAGATTGGAGGCCGCCATTGGTCAGGTACTTGAGGGATCTAAGCAGTATAACAAGCAGGAAGGAACAAGAGCAAGAGCAAGATAATTCAGTTTGCAGCATGCTGGAGGACGAGTTATCTTGTGAGTACAGGAAGGATAGAGCGGATAGCAATGGTTCAGGCCGACGTTCGTTGATGGCCGGGTGTGATGTGGGTGACGATACAGGCACGACGGGAGTGTTAGTGGTTCAGTCAGAAAGGTGGACCAGGACGGGCTGCTACTGCCTGGAGGTGGTTTTGCTTTGGATAATCCAGGTCAAGATGAGTCAAGGATTGAGTTGGTATATGGCAAGAGGCGTGATCGGAGATGGTGAAGCAAATGCCTTTTGGCAAAATTCAGAAGTTTGCCAAAAGGGCAGGGGGGCATGTGTTAGCCATGAAATTTGGCAGGTGGGTTCGTATTTGCAGGAGCTGGGCGCAAGGTTTGGTCAAGCTTGCGGGTCCAAGTGTTTGGCTTGTGGAGATCTGAGCAAGTTTGATGGCAATATTGTTACGCATGGTGGTTGGTGATTAACTAGAGCAGAACATGGACGTGAAGGGCTTTAAGGTGGCTTCCTGGCTTGATGTGCGGAGGAAAAATATATGTGCGGCTGGAAATAAATCACATGCGTGAGATTTAGATTAGTTTCTTTGTTAGAGTTTGCAGTGGTCACGATTTTAGGAATTAGTCCAAGTCGGTTTGAATCCAGATAGAGTTTGTTGCCGCAAGGCTGGGTCTTTATATACGTAGCATCTGTAAACGAGAGGCAGCCAAAATACAATCAACGTACTCTATGTTTCAATCTACTATTTTCGTTTTCCTTTTCTTTGGTGTTTTGTCGTGAAAAAACACTCGTATTTCTCTACGAAAGTGAGAATCTTTGCTGGTTTGCCCGAGGAAATCAGTCGCTTCGCCGTTGCGTAAATACGGTGTTTATCTTGCTGTTGCTCGGCGAATTTGTTGAGCAACAAATTGGCGACTCCGCTGGGGATCGACGATCGCGGCAAGGTTGCTGCGGCACGCTACAGTGCCACACGCGCACTGTAGCACATGTAGCTGAGATATGCTACGCTGCAGTGCAGAGTAAAAAAAATCCTCTCGTCCTCCCTAGGCCAAAGCATAGGTAAAGACTCGCGCCACAGCTCACACGGCCAGCTGAGTCCCTGTGTATGGAGGAGGGGGTTCGGGGGTTTTCTCGGCCTGCGTGAGAAGGCTCTTCTCCTTAATATAATGCCGTCGGGGTGGCTTCTGTCCCCGGCAGGTCGAGTTTTTTTGTTTGCCAAAGGGTAGCACAGTATTGAACTCACCATTGCCTGCTGTATTGTGTGTTCTCCAGAGGGTAGCTTATCCATCACATCCTTTTTCCTCCTAATCGCATCTGGTACCTCACCTCCTCCATGTTTCAAACCTGACACTCCTGAATGGTTTCAGATATTAGGATAGAGAAACTGTTCGGTTGAACCGTGAACACTAAACAGAGCAAATGTATTCAACAGGGGAAGGGAAGCGGGTAATATGAAAGAATCCTACAATAATCAAGAAATTCATCTCCCATTTTGCAACAGGTACTGAAATTCACAATCCTAAAAACAGACGTATTCTCAGTCTATACAAATCTAGATATGGACAAATCCCAAATTTCATCATTAGAGGTAATCTTGGAGTTATATCATAAAATCAATTGTATTTCGAAGTTCAATTGGTCTCGCAGTGTGACAAGGACCCTATCCGTGGACCATAAAAACATGAACAAGTAAAGATCGCCATCTAAACAATTGCATGAATTTGTTGACAGTGTCCCAAACAAGTAAAGATCGCCAACTAAACAAGTCAAGGCTTCGATGTTGTATAATTATCAATTTATTAAAACCAGCTCTACCTCGTTGGTACATACATCAACAGTTGCAGGCCCTCTCTAATTGCCATGAACAACAAATCAAAAGAAACAGATAGAGAGAAGTACAGGAGGCGCGGCATAAATAAAACCTGTGATTCACGGCTTCGGCGAGGGCAGGGATCAGGTACTCCGTTTCCTTGCGCTCGTACGGCGACGGGGACCAGCGGTAGACGGCGACCAACAGTTCACGGCGAATCGACCAGCGGCTAGCAGATCACGGCGAGGGCGACCTTCGGTGGACGGCGATCACGGCG
Source organism: Eragrostis nindensis (assembly GCA_012490785.1). Lineage (NCBI taxonomy): Eukaryota > Viridiplantae > Streptophyta > Magnoliopsida > Poales > Poaceae > Eragrostis > Eragrostis nindensis. The sequence goes on along the minus strand of JAAXCT010001104.1, from coordinate 1,275 downwards.
ATGGCGACCAGCAGTAGACGGCGGCGAGTCGACCAGCGGCTAGAAGATCACGGCGAGGGCGACCTTCGGTGGATGGCCATCACGGAAGTATCCTCATCAGCAGCGCGGAAGAAGAAAATTGGTCGGGGACACATGCATATGGAAAGAAAACATGGTAAGGAAAGCATGCAGGAGGAAGATATAAATGACATATTCGAAATTTAAATTTTAGAAAGCATGCGCACATGAGGATTGGGATCCAGGCTCCTCATGTATGAAAGGAAAGAAATAATTTCGGAGCATTTGACCAGGAAAATTGATTGCATGCGCCTGATAGAGAAAACAGGTTTTGCGGCAGGGTGGCGTGGGTGGGATTGGGGTGGGCGGGTGCGTTTTGTGGTGGGTGAAAAAAATCGTGGAGAATGGGTACGACACAAATGTAAAATGTGTAAATATGTGAAGGATTTCCTTTATTCGGTGGGCTCTCTACAATTGTGCGGTTAGATGGTAGGGTAGGCTATATGGCAGGACGGTTCAGATAGCAGGGTAGAAAGTATTTTCCTCCAAACTGGTGCTTTATTGGTTTAGATAGATTAGTACTTTGTGACTTTATTGATGTACTAGCTATTAAAGGAGCTGAGTTTCTGTCTCGGATCAACTATGATATTCCTCGTAGCCCCCCCCCTTTGGTACTCCCTATGTTTTATTTATATGACGCAGTTGACTTTTTCGTTAAACTTTAACCAACAATATATAATTATGTAATTAGTTATAACGTGAAATCAATATCATTAGATCTATTATCAAAAGCACTTTAAAATTAACCTATATATTAGTTATTTGCACACATATTTATAGATAAGACGAATAGTTAAAGTAACTAATAAAATCAACCGCGTCATATAAATAAAAACGGAGGAAGTATTATTTTCTGTGTTCAAATATGTCTCATGCATTTGTGATACTTGTACGTGACATGTTTATGTTTTGTCCCTGAGATCATGTTCTATGTATTTTTTCGAAAACGCAGGAGGACTGCGTTACTTATATTAAGAGGGGTAGAAATTTGTTATCAACTACGCATTTGTCTTTTATTTTAGAGATAAACTACGCATTTGTCTTGCATTGCCGTTGAGCCGTAAAACGGCGGACAACCCAGTCGTCTATGGGCTGGGCTTCCACTTTTTTGGGCCTTGTGTACATGTACAGATCTGCTCACGGAGAAAGGATGAGAAAATAAGAGTGAATTGCAGCCGCCGTCCTTGAACTTGTCCCCAAGTCCCATCTAGGTACTGG